>PVIC010000119.1:0-166734 GCA_004025085.1 Thryonomys swinderianus | reverse complement strand
TTTCTCTGTTTTCCGCAGCCTCCCTTATGGATCATAAATGCCAAATGGTTTTCTGCAGTAACAGATTTTCTGAAGATCAGCGTTAGCTCTGCTGCGTCCTCAGAAGGAGGCTTTGGGAACTGTCTGAACTGGAGCAAGTTGAGAGATACTGCGGGTCCCAGAAGCTTCGCGTCTTTCCCCTCCACATTTCCTGTGCTCTGTAGTGTTTAACTCTGGTTTTCTAATAACACGGGCAATCCTCAGTCCATGAAGAAAATCTGAAAAATGTTGAAAAACACTGCAAAAGAAAATAAAAATCACCGTTTAAAAAAAATGTTTTGTGCAGCTGGGGACTGAACCCAGGCCTTTGCACAGACCTGCATTGCCAGTGCCCCTGCCTTTTTTTTTTTGGAGGCAGTCTTACTAAGTTGGCACATGTGACCCTCCTGCCTCAGCCTCCCAGAGTGAAACAATTACAGGAATGTGCTGCCATGCTCCAGAGAAATGGTTAATATTTTTGTACATTTCCTTCCAGTCTGTCTTTGACACACATTCCTTAAACATAATGATATGGGAGTTGATGTTTTAATCTGCCCCTTCCCTGCTTAGATTCTTTATCTCCTACTCAAGTGTCTTCCTTGGAAGGTTTTTTTTTTTTTTTTTTTTCCTTAAAGATCATGACGTTTTCACTTAGGACAGAGCTTCTTCCTTTTACAGAAAGCAGAATATGGGTTTGGTGAATCCTGTGACACGATCAGTTATATAATAGAAGGAGCTGCTGAAATCCTATCTCATCTGGCCTTGTGAACAGTCTTAACAATTTTGCAATCTAGGCAGCTTTGGAATGTGACGCTTATCAAAGGCTCGGGTGAGAAGCCAGGCAGAGTGAACTGATCATACAGTTCCTAGGGCTACAGGGAGCAGGAAGAGCTGGGAAGTGGTGTGCGTGTGTCAGAGCAGGCCTTGCACAATCGTGACAGGGCCCTAGAGTTGCACGTAGATGGTTAATAGATGACTGTATTGCAGAGTGAAGCCAGAGCCGAGCCGTCGCTGCAAATACTGTGTCTAGGGACTTAGGGTTGAACTGTGCGTGAGCTCACTTGGTGGCCCATCAGTCCCACCCTGCAGAGGTGAAGGACAAGAACAAAATTTCCAGCAGAAATTTGACTGTGGCACCTGCGGGGAGAGTGCTGATGTCTTTTACTTATCACTGAATGCTCTTTCACGATGACCCTGGAGCTTTCTTAAAAAGTCAGTATGTTTTCGGCTGGGTGTGGTGGCTCACGCCTGTAATTCCAGCACTCAGGAGGCAGAGGCAGGAGGATTGCTGAGTTCAAGGCTTGCCTGGGCTACATAGTGAGTTCAGGGCCAGCCTGAACTACAAAGCGAGACCCCATCTCAAAACAAAAACAAAACAACACAACAACAAAAAGTCAGTATGTTTTCTAGAAGAACTGCAATTTTTTGTTTGAAACAGCTCTGGAATGAAGCTCCATTATTTTCTAAAGTGAGCATTCTTTGTTTTTTTAATTTCAGGGAAATATTAGCAAAGACAGCAAATAAAAGGTATTACAGCACTAGGTAACTGTTGCCACTGACACTTTGGTAGCTTCTTCCTGTCTCCCTCCCTCCATCCATCCATCTATCTATCCATCTACTTGTCTGTCTGTCTGTCTGTCTGTCTGTCTATCTATCTATCTATCTATCTATCTATCTATCTATCTATCTATCTATCTATCATCTATCTATCATCTGTCTATCATCTATCATGTGCTTCTGCCATTCCTTGGTCCAGTTTGTGGGTGTCATTAATTGCCTGTGGTTGGTCCTTTAGGATCTTGAGCACCTTGTTATCAATAACAATTCAGTGACATCCTTGTACTTGGGTTCATGTGTAGAACCTGAGGAGTTCTTTGGGGAAGCCCAGGGGTGTGGGCAGGTGGTCCTCCCGTGAGAACTGTCACAAGTATCTCCTCCTTGGGGTAACCGGATGTCCTTGTCACAGTAGCTTTCCAACCCTAACACCCCCTGGTGTGATAAATGAGGCTAATAGTCTTGTGTGTCCATTGTATTCCTTCCTGATGTATCCAAATAAGACTAGGTTTCGCTTTCTTATTACACGTTTAAATTTCCTCTTTAGTGATGTAGCTGTTGTGCCTGCTGCCCACTCTGGAAGTTCTTTGTGTTTTGCAGTAATGTTTTGTTACGTCTAAAATGCTTGAATGTAGTTTTGTTGGGCTATCTAAAATACACAGTTGTAAATTTTATATTCAAGAAAATTATGACACTTTCAAGCACAGAGATAAATCTGAAGCATGGAATTAAGAACTGTCGGGAAGGTTTTGGAGTTGACACATGCCTAGTCTTTGTTTGCTTATTTATTTATGGCACCACTGGAGATTGAACCCAGGGCTTTCAGCCTGAGCTACATGCTCAGTCTAATTTTAAATATTTTTATTTTGAGACAGTGTCCCATTAAGCCTAGGATCTCCTGCCTCGTTGTCCCAGAGTTCTGGGGTCACATGTGCGTGCCACCCGACCCTGGCCTGTAGATCTCATTTTACTAAAGTAAATATGTATCCTAAATTGTAGAGTTCATTATGAAGCATATTTGCGAAACCTAAACCAGCCTGTCCGTAGCATCTTTCAGCCTTCTTTCGTGTCTGACTTTTAACCATCTATTCATTGTGGCTGTTCTTGGTCTTTGTGTCTGTGCTGTTTTATGTGTGGTTTCTTTTATTCTACTTTATGCTTACAAGCCACATCGTGTGTAGTCATTCATTTTTCTGGCTATATAATATTCCTCGATGCAACTGTATCCTGCAGTGTATCGATTCATCCTACTGCTGATGGGCATCTGGGAGTTTCACAGTTTGGCTTACAGAGAGTGGTGCTGTACTTCTCCGAGTGCATGTCTTGTGGCATTTCATGTGGGGAGAACGGCTGACATTTTTAACAAACCTTCCTGGGCTGAGCTCTTTTCGTTCCTCTCCATTTGCAGCAAGATGAAGAACGGTATAGTTTACAGTGCACAAAGCTTTTGTCTTTTTCTTTCCTTGGCATTGCTTTTGTTATGGAGTAATGAAGTTCCTCTAACAAGCTGCTGGGTTATGATTTAAATTATAGATAACGACTTTTGCCTTTAGGCTGGGCCCCTCATTTCTAAATGAAGAATTGCTTCTTATATCCTGTCATTTTCTTCTTGATGCACCCCATGAAACTGAAGGGTGCACATTTTCCTAGGAGGAAGGACTTGGTTAACTTACTGGTTTTACAAGCAACCTCCGTGGGTTTACTAGTTTAATGAAAACCATATCTTTGGGGGGGGGGTTGGATTTTAGCCATGTATGTTCCTGAGATGTACCAATTCCGGATCATACTGTTCTGTGATCTTTTGGTAGAGTTAAGAAGCATTAAAAAAATTTATAACTGCCTCTTACCAGCTTTATATCTGACACCCCCCCCCCCCGCCACATACTTTGGCCGACACTGGTTTGAAGTTCTGCCATAGTCACTTGTCAGCCTGTGGTGGCGAACGTAGTCCTTACCACAGTTAAGATGAAAGGCTGGTAGTTTAAAAAAAAAAAATCATGTGCTACATTAAAATGCTTTACCTTTTAGAGGAATTGCTGCGGTTACTTTTACCCCCTACCTCTCCCTGCATATGTACTGAAAAAGCTAAATTCTTAAAATTGGCTTTCTTTATTCCTTCGGTATTTGGACATCCACTTTAAAGTTATCACGGCTCCCCCAGTGCATCTGAACTGACCACTTCACAACTCTGGAAGGGGCCGAGTATTTGCTGGTGCATTTCCAGTTGGATGGGCATCTCTGCAAACTAAGAATCACTTTGTACTTAGCTCATCTACATGGGCTAAATATTAATCTCCACAGCAACTCCTATGGGAACTGAACAGATCAAAAATTGATGAGAAGGGAGGGGAAGTCTGTAGTATAGTAGTTCCTGTGCATTTTTCCTGCCCTTTATCTGTTTATTTTCAGTCTTACTGCTTTGATGTCCTTTAACATTTTATCTGTCATTAAAGCATATTAACGTTCAGTTAATGAGTAACAGTATTATGTTCATGGCCACAGTGAACAAGCGCATTAAAAAAAAATAAATCAGAAACCAACCCTGGTCTGGTGCTGGCCTAGGTGGTCTCTCTCAGCCATGTTTGTTACCTTATCTCTATTTGGTGCTTTCCCTTTGGCATCTTTATTGGGGCTTCATTGCCAGGGCTCCTGTGGACACCCCACTGTTCTTTCCTTTGCGAATTAATCCTGAGAATCAGAAAGGTGTTTGTTTCCGGTTGCTGCTACCTCTGGAAAATAACATCAGTGCCCAACTTGCCCGTCGATGTCCCACAGAGTCTGGAAGACTCACCTCATCAGTGGCCATAATGCTTTCATCATCGCTTCAACACTGTTGTATTTTTAGCACTCCGGGAAGAGTTTTCTTCTGAGCTCTTGAGGTCCAAGTCAAATACATCTGCATCACACTGTTCTGGGATTCCCTCTGTAGATACGTTACCAGGCTCTGGGGTGTTGAAGTCTTTTAAGAGGTGATTTCTGCGTTCTTCATGTCCAGAACAAAGAATTGAAAGAAATGAGCATAAACTGTGGCCAAATTTCACATTTATTAAAGAAGGGAAAAACAGGGAGCAAGTTTGAAACAAGTAAAAGTAGGAAAAAGGGGGAAAAAAGGATAGAACGCACCCTGTAGTGTAGAGTTGGCTACTGTCAAAAGACAGGATGGTGACTATATAAGGGCCGCTGTTGTTTCTGTATTTCCCACTCCAGTGTCACATGCAGGTGATCCTATCAAAGACCTGCTCGGGTTCTTGTGAGAAGTCTAGGTATAGGCTTTGGGAATGACTCAGCGTATCTGTACAGGGAATGTCCTCGTGTCTCCTTTCCCAGCCAGTTTTAGCTGCTCCTTATCTTCCTGCCTTAGTTCAAGGGTTGTTGTTGTTGTTGTTTTATTTTGCGAGATTGAGTTCTACATTTCGACTGACTTTTCAGAACATTAATATGCTCTGTTGACCGAATCACATGTGCTTTTGTGAGGTCCGCTGTAGGTGTTCCTTTCTGTGGTCTACCAAGCAGGACCCAAAGCACAAGCCTTGGATTTCCAGCAGCCAGCCCAAAGCATCAGCACTGGGCCTGACTCGGTACCATGGTAAACTATACGCCCATCGTGTCTGCCTTGCCTGAGCAGTGAAATTAAGTTAATCCCTTACTTCTGTTTTCTCATTTTCAAACATCCATATTTGGCTTTTAAGAATACATGTTTCTGGGGAAGACATTTGAAAAAGTAATTAAATAAAAATTTTCAAATAGGAACAAATAGGAACATGGCCAGACACTTGTCACTGGCTGAGAGTATTTTACCAAAACTTTTAATGTTTCCTGCGGTTCCTATAGAGCAGGTAATCTAAAGTCAAGAATTTTCAGTGATCTTGCACAATTTGCCAGGGAACACATGTATTGAATAAGGATTTAAAAGTTTCTTTCCTTCATTATAATTTCAGATTGCTTTTCTTGCAACCAAAAGAAAATTCCATGAATGAAAGATTTCATTACATGAAAGCAAAACTTCTCTTTCAATGTATTAAATGGATTAAAACACAGGAGTCTACAGTAATGTGCATTTAAACACAAGCTTTTGGAACTAATTTGTATAAGGCAAATGTTTTTGTACAGGGAAGAAATTTTTGTGATTATTCTCCTGTTTATGGCAATTAAATTAGAACTTATATTTTGACACACTGATCTTTTTATGGAACAGTAAATTTCACATCTATGTAGGTAGCGCCTTGAAGAAGGTAAGAAGACAAATACAAAACCTGGAAATGAATATTTTGAAGTCCTTCATATTTAAGTGATAGAAAAAGACTGTTAACTGGGCAGGGATTACATGCCTATAATCCTAGCACTCAGGAAACTGAGACAGGAGTATCTCACCTGTTCAAGGCCAGCCTGGGCTACACAGAAAGACCTTGTCTTAACCCCCCACCAAAAAAAAAAAAAAAAGACTGGTAAACAAAAGATCACTTGAACAGAGTGGAAGAGAGACCAAAGCTTTAAACACAGGAATCCATCAGATTGGTTGAAGAACAACACTTGGATACATGATGGGAAAATTCATGGAACAGAAAAAGAGTGAGACACAGGGATCATGAGGTTTCCTATTTCCCAAGGGTCTTGATATGTAAACAAGAGAGATGGCTTATTGGATGGAGGAGGTGTTGGGTCCAACAATAACCAGTGTTCCAACAGAGACAGTTTAGCTGTTGGAGAACAGGCAAATGAGAGAGATAGCTGCAAAGCAGAGACAGAGGAGAGGGAGACGGTGTCCTGGCAGCATTTAGGGGAAGGTGACAGGTGTGATGGAATTGCTCTCTGATACATGCAGAGAAGGGGCACCACGGCAGGAAGACACACGCATACACAAACATGTCTTGTTTGCATTCTGAGTAATTGATGAGGTTACGGACAAGGAAGACAGTGTCTTGAATGTGACACAAAGAGGTCAGGATGGCAAAGAATCCATATTTGGATGGCAGATCCATGCTGTGTGAAGATGGCTTTTGTTTGATTGGAAAAACACCAGGTTATGGTCCTGATTAAAATGTAGTGTTGAAAACAAGTTCTTTCTCCTAAACCCTAAGTCTCCCTAAGACTTTCAGGCCATCCACACCCAGGAAGTAAACAAAGATGAGCTTCCTGAGGCAAGAGGGCTTTAAGAGGCTGAGCCCCAGGGAGACAACTTCTCTGACCAAGGAAGGGCGAAGTTGTAATGGGCGAAACTCTGCAGAATGAACTGAGAGATGCTTTGATTTTATAGAGAAGAGAAGTTGTCTTGCTAGCTGGACTGTAGTAGGGTTTTTCTTGGTGGGGAAAAGGAATGTAGATTAAAGGGGCCCAATAGAATAAATAAAATTGTTAGGTACAATAAAATATCACGGATTATGTGTTTTAGTTGCTGTTCCTGCCAGCTGTGCTTTAGAATGTTAGTAGAACTGGACCAGACAACGAGATTAGGGTAGAAAAATTCTTATTTGAGTCACTTGGCAGCAAGAAATGTGATGTGCAGTCTATTGTTATTCCTCTAAATGTAAAGCTTTTCTGCCAAGAAATGTAAATTTCCATTTGTGTCAACAAGATGTGAATTAAAAAATAAAGAGTAAAAAAAATGCAGATGTTTTTAACTTAAACCAAAGACACACTGGAGTACAGAGGGATTCTTGATACTGTGTTATATTCTCTTGAATGTGTCTCTGGGGTGTTGGGTGAGGCTGAGATTGGCCAGCTTCATTGAAAATTTGAATTTGAGACTTTCCCAGATTTGGTCTTGTCCAGACCTCCTCTAAGAAAGTCTTCCTGGTCTCCCCCCACACACTTAAGACCTGAGGAAAAAAACTCCTTTCTCCTCTCTAGCTTCTCTTTTTGTTTGTCCTGCTCACCCTGTAAATGGGTATCCTTCTCTGGCAGTTCATGTCTAAATACATAATTTATAAGGGGTCTGGGAGGAATATGGGTTTACCTCTTTGTAGAAGGTCAAATTTTCCCTGGGACTTCCTGAGTTCTTGACATAGATACGTCCGTGTGAGCAGAGCACAGAGAAGGATTGACCTGGACCAGTTTTCACCAGCTCCATGACTCAGGCTGCCTGAAACTCTGTGGACCCACTTGTGCACACAAAGCGCAGAAACATTCCTTCGAACCCAGACTGCCTTTGCTTCTGTATCTGAACAGGAGGTTACCAATTTGATGGGAACGGGAAGTCTCACTACTGTATTCTTGGTTGGATTTCCCTGTTCCCTTTTAACAAAAGTATATGCCAGGTTACGTCGTACAGTTGTCAGGTTTAGAATCATGGGGACCTCATTTGATCCTTGACGTATCAACTTTGTGACTGGAGGAGTGAATTTCTCTACGCCTTTCTTCCTCTTTAGAAAGGGCTATTTTTACACACTTTACAGTTACCAATTTTAGAACATTAATCTGAAGTATTTTGGTAGTGGTAGTTGCTTTATTTTTGTGTATATTTTCTAGATGTGTTTCGTTCTGAAATGAGTGTTCTTAGTGTGATCAAAGCTCTGCATATCAGGGGATAGCAGCCTTTTCTGCAAAACTCCAGTGTTATAACTTGGATTATAAATGTTCTGGAAGGACTCATGGGTTAAAGACTTTGTTCCTCAGGGTGATGGTATTGGGAGGTGGTGGATGCTTTCGGAGGGAAGGCCTTGTGGGAGATCTTTAGATCATTGGAGGCAGAGAAAACCCAGGACTCCAGTGCCCTCTAGTTTTCTCTCTTGTTTCCTGAGCTTGTGGTAGGTACAGTCAAACCTTAGTTTGTGAGCTTAATTCATTCTGGAAACATGCTTGTAATCCAAAGCACTTACATATCAAAGTGAGTTTTCACCTAAGAGATAACTGAAGCTCAGATGGTTCCTTCCACAACCTTGGAATATTCACATAAAAATGATTATAATAATGTCATACAAAATAATAAAGAAAATACAAAATGCAAAATACAAAGAAAAATCAGCAAACTACCCTGCATTTACCTTTGAATACCTTCCTAGCTGGTGTCAGGTAAATGAGAGAGGAGAGTTTTTGTGTGGGTTGACTTTCACTATCACTAATGGAATTACTGCTATCTATTGGCTCAGTGGTTTGGATAGTGCTTTTCTACATTTTGCACTATTTTCCACATACCCCTAATCTCATTTAAAGTGAGGGATTCCCCTGGTTTCTTCTAATTTTCTTCCATGAGAGCTCCTCCATGAGGTCTTGCTGTTGAGAGATGCTTACCCACAATCCTATAGAGGAAGGGGGAAGGAAGGAAGGAAGAGAGGAAAATCATAGGCTCAGTTGTGATCGTGTGACATTTGCTGTCATACACTACTCATAGTGCAAGGCCTGAATTGTTGAGCAAGTTAAATTTATCAGAAATGTTTGCTCATCTTGCAAAACACTTACAGAACAAGTTAGCTGCAATTCAGCGTTTTAATGTAGTTTTGTTCCACCGCATGGTCCCACTATCATGTGTGGCCTTCCCACTCACAAAACAATTGGGCAACTAGTCTGTGACCTCTCAGACAATGAGCCAAAATATGTTTTTCCTCTTTGCATTTGGCTATCGCAGGTATTTTATTATCATGTTGGAAAGCTGACTAACGTAGTCAGCTAGTACTTATCTTGGATTTTGCATAGGCTGCTTGGACTGTGACACTACCCTCTGTTTGGAGTCGTAGCTCAAGAGCAGCTATCAAACTGAAAATGAATGACCTTCGTTATATTCCAATAAAACTGTGCTACGGACTCTGAAATTTTAATTTAGGAAAACTGCATGTGCCATAAAATATTTTTGATTATTTTTTAGCTTTTAAAAATGTAAAATACAGTTTTGGCTCTTAGGTCAGACAAACAACCAGCAGGTTAACCATCCTAAAAGAATTTGGTTGTCATTTTTAATAAATATTGCATAGGGAGAAATATAGAATGGATTGCTTCTGAAAATTCAGATGTCTCAGATTTTGTAGAAAACCAAGCAAAGATACTGTTATCTTCAAGAGAAATTTGAAGACGTACATGTGCTTGTGTGATGAAGTTTGATTGTGAGCTTGACCTGAGGTTCATCAGAGGTGGATGTTACACTGGTACCTTGGTCCATGGACTTAATTCTTTCCATGATTCTGCTTTCAAAGCGAATTGGATGAGAACCAATTCAGTAGGTCAACATTGAGCTAAACCATTGAACTTGATTTGATTCTTGTCCAAGTCAGTCTGCAACCAGAATCTTGGAAAGAATTAAGTTCATGAACCTGATAGATTATTATCTTTCCTGTGCTCATGAAACAAGGATTCTTCTCTCCTTAATTCTTGGTGAAAGCATAACTGATTTGTTCTTTTAGAGGAACGTCTAGGGTCAGTGGGACGGAGTGGATTGTAATGTTGTATTTATGTGAGGGAAAGTAGTAACCTTGATGAGTTCTATGACTTGCCTAAGGTTGAACCTTTTTTTAAAGTCTCTCAGCTCCCTAACCAGGGCATTTCCATATTTCCATCTTGTTTTGCATTAGATAGTATCTAGCACTCATAAGTGCCAGTTGGTAAAGGTTATTTTCATCTTCTATTATACTTAACCCCCAGAAAACCACACAAAGTACAAGGAGCAAGTTTTATCACCTGCCTTTTAGAGAGGAAGCAGCTGACAACCTGATATATTGGGAGATACCCTGAGTTGAACACAATTAAGTGCTAGAGGCAAATTTCTAAGCTTGATTTTCTAACTCGTTTTATTATACTTTGCTGCCTTATTATGCTGCATGGCCAGTGATGTCATTAATACCCAAACATTTAAAAATAAATTGAAAAAGAAATAACATCCTGCTATGGTTTCAGCTCTTGGCAATGATTTTCAAGGGGAGGTTTGTATTATGAGAATTTTAGCTTTCCAAACATTGCATGCGCCCCTTGTAAAAGGGTGAATGAAATGATTTTATTTTTGGTAAGTGGCCCATGTAAGTTTATTATTTATTTGTTTTGGTCCCTTTTTTTTTCTGTAACTCCTTTGTTGCTCCATGAAGCACTGCTGTATTTTTATAGCAAGCGCCATCATTAAAAGAAATTGAAAAGATGCTTGTTAGTTTTAATATTGCACGGATGGAAATATATCTGGCACTTTTAGGAAGACTTAATGTTTCCTAATAGTGCATTTTAAGAAGTGGTCTGGTTTTGGTCTTGACTTTCAAAACGAGAAAACTTTCTTAAATTTGCTGTAATCTGATAATCTTTTGTTGGAGAGGGCAAATGGGTGGTATGACTGATTTTACTGAGGCATTTGCTATTACTGCCTTGCTTGAGTGAGGGGACGCTTCTCCTGCAGAGCTTGAAGTCATTTTCATTTGTTAGAGGTAAATAATCCCAGCAAAAGTGCTTCCAAGTGCAAGGTTTTTTTTTTTTTCATTTCTCTATAAATGATGTACTTCTTTAACTGTTGGATGTATGCCCCTTTGAATAAACTGTGTGGACCTTCCACTTTTGGAGCTAACCACAAACTAAATACTCAGACTGGGTTTTGTTTTGTTTTTGAGATAGGGTTTTGCTTTGTAGATCAGGCTGGCCCTGAGCTCACTGTAGCCCAGGCAAGCCTCAAACTCAGCAATCCTCCTGCCTCTACTTCCTGAGTGCTGGGATAACAGGTGTGAGTCACCACACCCCGCACTGTGGTATGTGGTACTGATTGCTGGTGGGCGTGAGTCACCATACCTGGTATTGTTACATGTGGTTGCCAGGGATCAAACCAGGGACCTTGTGCTTGCTAGGCAAGTGCCGGAACCACTGAGCTAAATCTCCCACTCTCAGACTGCTTTTTGCATGGAAGCCTGCACCAGTCTCTCCACAGACACTGTTAAATATTGCTTGGGGAAATGGCTCTTTGGAACCTGGAAAGACCTTCAGAAGATGACAAGTTGTGGTAAGAAAAGGGTGGAGAGAATTAAAGTAACAAGAAGTAATTCAGCTTGAGCATGAGAGATGTTGTTTGCAGTGTAAGATGCTAAACCTCTCCAGGACCCAAACGTGGCAACAATGACAGCAGTGTAGACTAAGAAATTCCAAGAAATTTCTGAACTGCTTTTCCTAACTCTGGTTTGAAGTTCACAGTTAGGTTGACCGCAGTGCAAGCCTGGAGTCTCCTTTCCTGACTGTCTTGTTCGGGACAGATAGAATAGGTGGAGCCAGGAGAATAATCTTCGTGGTGACTTACAGAGAAATGGCGAGCCCGGTGATTTCTCCAGGTTCAGATTTGCAGAAGAGACTTCAAGAGGCGCCCAGGGAGAAACTGTAACTTGCCATCCACGAGGATATCATGCTGCTGGTCACTCATCTGAAGAATGTGTCTTCGTCTTTTTTTCTGTTGTTGTGACAGGATTCTTAAGAATAGATAATTTATTTTAAAAAAAAAAACAAAACAAAGGCATATTTAGCTTACAGTGGCCAAGAGCAGGGTAATGACATCACCTCAGCATCTGTCAAAGACTTTCTTGCTGTGTCATAACGCGGCCGAGGACATTGTGTGGTAATACAGAAAGAGCTTTCCAGAGAGCTCACATTTTAGAACAGAGTTGCTCCTGTAATGGCCCACTCACCTGTCACTCCAAGAAGTGGTTCATCCACTAATGAGGAAAGAAGCCTCCTGATTGGATGGCCTCTCAGAGATCCTGCCTCTCAGCAGGGCAGCGCTGGGAATCAGGTTTCCACCATGCAGACTTTTGGGGGATCCATTGGCGCCACAGGGAATGCCTTTAGTCTTGCTTAATCTTTGCTAAGCCTCGGGACTTGTACCTGAAGAAGTGGAGGATGATACTGTGTACTCGACAGACCTGTGAAGACTGAAGAGGATCACGTAGAGCTCCTGGCATTAAGAAAGTGCTCAATAAATTAATGAGCAAATTAGGGTTTCTCTTGCATTTTTCCTTTTTGGTAGCTTTCAGAGGTGGCCTGCTGAAGGCTGAGTTCACGAGTTTGCCGGGGAGACATTTGAACACCTATGATACTATGGTGTGAAAGGGATTTATGTGTCAATTTGCAATAGAGTGATAATTTTTTCGTGTGTGTGTGTGTGTGTTGCTGGAGATTTAACTTGTGGTCTTTGCACTGAACAACATCTCCAGCCCTTTTAAAACAATTTTTATTTTGAGACAGTGATTCTCGTCCTGAGTCATAAAATTGCCCAGGCAGGGTTTGACCTTTGCAGTCCTCTTGCCTCGGGCTCTTAGGGTGATAGAATTCCATTTGGGTACCACCCTGCCATGTGATAATTTTAAATAACCTACTACGTGAAAATCTCCATAAAGCCGTATACCAATGTCAGACATTCTTATGTGTACAACTAGCCTCCTACTTTCTAACTTTACCCTGTCGATTTAAGGGGTAAACAGTTTAAAGCAAAACTTTAGTGTTTGAACTGATGAGAGAAGTTGTTTTTTTTTTTTTTTTGAGACAAGGTCTCACTTTTGCAGTTCAGGCTGGCCCTGAGCTCACTATGAGCCCAGGCAAGCCTTGAACTCAGCAATCCTCCTATCTCTGCCTTCCAAGTGCTGGGATGACAGGCGTAAGCCACCACACCCGGCGATGAGAGAAGTTTTCAATTTGTCTGTACTTAATTTTGATTTCTTTAGAGAATTATAATAAAGGTCTCACTTCAAATAGAATTAAAATGAAAAGTCAAATTATCTTTATCTGTATTCTAAAAGGATTGGAAAATAGGAAATCATAAGGGAAGAAGCAATCCGTAGCAATAGTTTTATGTTATTTTGGAACATTTCCTTAATTTTTAAAACATAATTTAGTTTAGAAATTTCAGAAATAATTCTGTATTTTTTTTTTTTTGTCTTTCTTCCTTTCTCTAAGAATTAGAATCCTGAAAAAGTTTAGAGGTTTAGTAGCTTTGAGGATGGGTGGATGCTAGATTCTAATCTCAGCTTTTCTATTTTCTAATTGATTCTGTAGACAGTTACATCTCAGGTTTTATGTCTGCATGCAATTAAGATTGTAATCATATGAAGCGCATTAAACTGTGTTGCAAGGTGCTCACAACAGTACCTGGTACTAAGTAAAAGTGTGTGTAGTGAGTATATCTCTTACTTTCCTATGTCCATTAAGGTCTGTGAAAGTACTGTAGATATTTACAGTCATAACATTGCACTGTAATATAAAACACCAAATGTCTATTTTAACTTATTTTCCTTATTAGAAATAACACTTGAAGAGTATCCTTGAACATAATTTATTGCCCTTGCTATTTTTCTTTAATATATATCCTAGAAATCCAATTGCTTGACACACCTGGCCAATTATAGAACTATTTATACTTTTAATACTGTGCGAAAGTCTCTCTCTCCCTATATCCTTCGTAAGACTCAGTATTATTTCGTTTACAGTTTCATGTAATGTCCCTAATTGTTCTCAGGTTGCAGACTTTCCACCTAATGTGTGTATGTTTCTAGAGGGCAGAGCTGGCTAATTGCAGCTGGTCACCATTTGGACCCCATCCAGCTTGCTACCTAGTCATTATTATTGTTATTACTGAAATAAATTTTATTTTGGATATTAAAGATATACAGCAGAATGTTATGGGCTCCATACAGATGGCAAAAGTTAGTGTAGTGAAACAAACTCGCATATTCATCATCTCACCTAGTTACAGATTCTATCAGTCATTTTCCCATTGCTGGGGCAAATACCCCTGAGGCCCACACTTTCAAGGAAGAGAAATGTATTGTGGTTTATAGCTTTTAGAGGGTTCGGTCCATGGTTGATGGGAGTCAAGGCCAAAATTGTATAGCAAAAGGGCATGGCAGAGGGAAGCTGCTCAATGCGTGACAACCAAGAAATAGAAGGGAGGAGTTGGGGTTAAGAACATACCCATCCAGGTCACAGCCTAGTAACCACCTCCAGCCAGGTCCCACTTCCTAACGGCACAGTTACATCCTGAATCTAGTGAATGAGTCCATTGTTGTGAACAGCGTCTCCATGATTTAATCACCTTCCAAAGACTCAATATATGAGATTTTGGAGGGACATTCTAGACCTAACCCTAACACCAATTATTATTATTATTTTTGTTGTTGTTGTTGTTTTTGTGGCAGGAACAACTGGAATCTACTTATTCAGTATGGTTCCACCTACAGAACAGTTTTATAAGTGTGGTCCTTGTCTTATATGGTAAATGTTTAGTTGTATTCATTCTGCATATCTGCCACTTTGTGTTGGCCTGTCCTATTTGCTAAAGTACAAGAAATTAGCATGATTCTTAACATTCTTAAATGTGACACATGAAAATTACATGGCATCCAAATTTCAGTGTCCATAAAGTTTTATTGGAACACAGCCATGCTTGCTGGCTCGTGTACTGTCTCTGCTCACTCACCCCAGACTGGCAGGGGTGAGTGATTGTGAGATGTGCAGCCCTGTGTTTTAGGGCCTCGACCAAAATTCAAGTCGAAAGTACTTTATATTTCTTGGCACCGAGAAGGGAGATCTGATAGCCAGGTATTTAAGTGTAGGCTTTAGTCAGATTGCACAGGCTCCAAGTTCCACCCGTACTCTCCTGGGGGACCTGGCGAAGGCGTTTTCCTACCGGTCTCAGTAACGAGGATAAAGGGTGGTGCTTTTCTATAAGGTATGTTGACGATCAGGACAGGTGAGGCACTTACCTCCACCTCACGGTACAGGCTGCTGTCACTACTTGGTACATGCTTAATAGATGTTAGTTGGCAGGGTTTTGAAAGTGATTGGCAGGAGGGATGAATGGCCTGAAATCATTAGTATTTTAGAATGATAGATGAATTTGATCTCCAATTTATTTCCATCATTGTTTATATTGCTTCTTCTCTGAAATAAATTACATCCCCCTTGGCTTCTAGACATTAAGTCCTCCTGGACGTTTCTGGAAAGACCTTCTCGGTCTCACTGTGGGGCTTGCTGTCGTCGCTGTCCTTACCTTGTGTCTGTGGCTGAGCTTCCTGCCTTGCTGTGACCATGGCAGGTTTTGGTGACCCTTCCTTTCCTTCTTAGGGAGCCCTTACTTCTACTCCCCGACAGGGTCGTGAAGTTGCAGACGTTAGTGGCCAAGTAGGTTTTCCTGGGAAACGTTAGGAAGACTCAGAAAAGTAGTTTTTGCATTTGGATTTCTCCTGTGCACATTTCCTAGCCCAGATCGCAGTGGACAATAGAGAGGGGTCTCTGTGGCAGAAACCTGGGCCAGACAGCGCCTGGCCTTCGTCCAGCAGCTGATCAGAAGTGAGTCCTGCTAACTGTCCCTCAGGGTGTCATGATGACCTGCAGCTCATTTGGGTACAATCATGGTATTATCTTGGTATTTCAGTGTACTCTCCAGGAAGGCTTGATTTCTGCAGTGGAGTCAGCATGGTCTGTAAAGTTTTATTAAAAATATAATACCACCATATGCTCCGGTTTTCTCATTAAGTAGTCATCTAAAGACAAAAACATGCAACACAAACACAGCAGCTGAAACCAGTTAAGGGTGTGTTCATTTCCACAGTGTAGAAAGAAATGGTAGAAAGGTTCGGACATGGGACTTAAGTGTGGAGAGGGAAAGCCAGGAACCTGGCAGCCACTGTTGGAACTAGCGCCAGGTAAGAGCTGCTATCTGCAGAGGCTTCTAGCCTTCAAGAAACCAGGCTCTAAATCCCATCCCCATGCAGGGGCTGAGCTTGAACTCCAGAGTGAGAAGATCCTGCCTGAGGGTCCAGCCAGCTGGACGCAGCATGTAGGACTCCCTGGCCTTGTGAAGAAGCTTTTCATTGTCTCCCCTCAATGGTTGGCTGTGGCTCTCATTATGGAATCATTTTTTTTTTTTTTTTGAGACAGGGTCTCGCTTTGTAGTTCAGGCTGGCCCTGAGCTCACCGTGCAGCCCAGGCAAGCCTGGAACTCAGCAATCCTCCTGCCTCTGCCTCCTGAGTGCTGAGATTACAGGTGTGAGCCACTACGACCAGCACTGTGGTATGGGCTATTGATTGTTGGTGGGCATGAGTCTCCACACCCAGCATTGTATGTGGTTACCGGGATCGAACTCAGGGCCTTGCACTTGCGAGGCAGGCACCAGAACCACTGAGCTAAATCTCCGGCCCCCTCATTATGGAATCTTAACTGCTCTGGTCTGTGTGTGCGGAGTCAGGAGAGGCTTGATGGGTTTTTGCTTGAGAAAGGTGTGCACTAGGTGTGCCTGGAAGTGCACGTGGCCTGGATTATAAGCACACTTTGGAAGCTGAGGCAGGAAGAGCAGAAGATTGAGTGCAGTGTTGGCAACTTAGGAAGTAAGAATATGTCTCAAAATAAATACATAAAAGGGCCAGTTTAGTGTGAGGGCCCTAGGTTCAATTCCTAGAATTTCAAACCATCCCAAACAAAACAAAACAAAACAAAACCCCACTAAACCTCATTGAAACAAAAGAAAACAAAACAAAGGCCCAAGGTGAGGTCTCAAAGAATTCTCTGGTGCCTAAGTGTGTGGAACACGGTTCTTCACCCATAGGCTGAAAGGTGCTGTGAAGAAGAAGGGAAAATTTTTTGACCTTCCTGGGATTTTGTTCTATACTGTATAAACAACAACTAGCCACTAGGCTCAGGCTAACAAGAAATTTGTGACGTGGCAGAGTTCTTAATCCAAGCAAGTGTCTACAGAATCTCATAGAAAATAAACAAGAGCTCCCCTTTCCTTGCAAAAGGGAGCACCTGGGACATTGCACTTTCCTTTCCCAGGTCCCCGAGGGTGGGCCTTGCTTGGCCCCCGCGACTGGCCTTCGAAGCTCGGGAAGGTTGGTTAGTGCCCTCGGGTTTGCACTTAGAGGCCCTGAAGATCACGGAGATCTTATCCCTAAGCTTCAGGCTCATCCTTCCTCAGTGTGGCTGGGTCTCCATTCCGCTGGGTTTAGGGGCCTGAGTGGTGTGAAGGGAACTCCAGGCCACTGGGCTCCTGGAGGCCTCAGGCAAGCTGGATGTGTCCTCCGCTCTTTCAGTTCCCATATCAGTTTATCTGCCTTCTCGTCTTGCTCTCTGTGTCTGCTCCCTTCCATCCCAGGGACCTCTTTTGAGGCTGCGTGGAGCTCTGTACGCGAAGCAGTGTGGGTGTGAGTGGGAATCTGGCCTTGGCCTTGGGTTGAACAGGAACCTGCTTTAGGAAGCAAAGAATTCCAAGGATGACTGGTAAGGTGTTAGTCTGGACCAAGTTTTACTCCTTGGCACAGTGTGAGGCTGTTGGGATGAGGAAGAAGTGGCTCTTGCGTCTCTGATGGAGGGTACGCCCCACTTTCTCCCTCTTCACCCTGGGGCAGCCCATCCTGGTCTGTGAAAGTGGAAGGGGATGAAGGAAGGAGCTCCACGTCACCCAGTTCCCATCCTGTGGCCACCCTCTTGAGTTGCAGCACTGGCCACATGGTTTAAAGGTTGCACACAAAGCCAGCGGAGTCCCTCTTGATCCATGTGGGCCCCTCCTCGGCCATCCATCACTGTCCACGGGAGATGTATGTGTGGCTGCGCAAGGGCAGCGTCTGACCCCAAGGGGACGGGCAGTGCTCACAGGAAGGCATTGTTTGCTCAGACTGTGGAAGCCAAGCTCCGGGCATTCCAGGCGCAGCCCCCGGGCCCGGGTGGGACACGGTCCAGGTGGGGAGAGGGGCTGTCCTGCTGGGAGGGGCCGCAGGAGCGAGATTCCCCCTGCCCTGCACCGGTCTGCTTAGGCACTCTGCCTCACTGCTCTTCTAGTTCTGATCGGAGTCGTAGGGGGTTTCTGGAGGAGGGAGGCAGGGGCTTGCATTACCTGGTTTTTATTATTCAGAGAGCATCAACATGTAAGTAAGTAATCAAAGAAGAGCAGACGAGGTGCACGAAACGCATGATGGGGGAAATAGAAATAATGCCCTTTCCAAACTCCATGGGGCAGCTGGCTGGGAGGAAAGTAGAGACTGGTGCTCTGAGCTTCCTGCTTGAACGGAGGGCAGGGCCAGAGCTCTGTACGCACTGATAGCCTCCAGCACCACAGGAAGCCACCGCTGAGCTGAGCCTCCGTGAGTGAGGACCTGACTGACCGACCAGTGGTGCCGAGTGAGGCCCTCGTGCGTCCCCAGCCTGGGAGGGAGGGCGTGGTGCTGGTGTCGTTGTGCCACGCGGGCCCGTCTCAGCATGGCTTTGTCCATTGGGCCTGCTTGATGTTTCCCTGTAGCAAGGTCAGGTGGAGAGAATCTTAATGGGCGAGTGTCTATGTTTTGAAAAACTATGCCTGAAACGGTATTTCCCCCCTCCCTTTATTGGCGGCTGCATATCCAGGTATTACTGCCAAAAACCCAGCCCAGGACCGGGCCTCTTGTTAACGAGACTGTATGGGTTGGAATTTTCTCTGCATCCTTTGCTGACCTGGGGCACAGACTTGCTACCTGGAACCTGGGCCGAATACCTTGTCCTGCCACTGTGTCCCGGGGGCTGTGTGTGGATCAAATGAGATGATGTCCATGATGGTGGTAAAGATTATTAAAGAAGGGCAAGGAACTGCCGGCGAACCGTCGGCACTGGGCATGTGCATATTTATTGAGCCTCAGCCTGGGTTTCGTTTCAAGGTGACTTTATCATTTGATATCAAAATGACAAGGCTTCACAAACTTGGACCTTAAGCACGGAAATACTATTTGCGTGTTAAAATCCCATTCACCCAGAAAGCCGAGTGTCGGACTTTTTCTTTCTTCTTCCTCCCCCCTTCTCATTCTGTTTCCTCCTCCCCAGCCCCGCCCGCCCTCCTTTTTTGGCTCAGTGCAGGCTGAGTACCACTTTTCTGGGAAAGCCTGATATTCTGACTTCAGTTTTGTAATTTAATGATGGAGAATTTCCTTAGTAAACCAAATTTAGAGTCCTAGAATGCTTATCTTATATCCAGACCTTGAACATAAAAGGCATTTTCTACCCGCAATTGTTCATTTAATGAGCAATTGCAGAGTGCAGGCCGGTCGAGGGATTGAGCTATATGCACTATTATTGCAAGAAGTATTCCGAAATACCAGAAATAGGACGTAAGCTCTGATCAGGGAGACTACGAGCACAATTACCTTCTTTTCAAATCCTTCTGTGACACTGCGGGAGGAAAAAGGACTTTGAAACTTGAAAGGAAAGAGCTTGCTTTCAACCTCAAAAGCTAGGAGGAAGGGCTCTGAAATTTGCTCAGAATTCCCAATTCACCATTAGCCTGTTTCTTCCTTTAGCCTCAAGGCATTCTCCGCTTTTTGAAAAGATGTTAAGAAATTCAGTCACAATAGAGAGCCTAGTTTTGAACATGTTTCACTCGGTCCATTGAGGTCTGGGCTCCAGCCTTTGTGTGAGGTGAATTGAGCCGAGAGGCTAGCTGGTTGGAGAGAGGCGAATGAGGAGTCGCTGTGCAGTCGCAAATTCTGGCAAAGGAAAAAAAAAAAAAAGCTCACCCTTTCCTTTATTTTACAATATGCATTCCTGTACAGTGCTGCTAGTGGCACTCTACGGAGCCCAGCCTGTCCCTAAGTCAATACAGAGTACTTGGTTTATAGCAACTCTTGTGAAGTTTGTCTTGTAATTGAAGCTGCTGTTGACCTTGCTTGGGGACCATTTGTAGAGCCGTTTATTTAGCATAAACTGAAATAATAAACCCTCCTTCTCCGGGGCTGATTGTGATAGGGTGACATTAGTTTGATTTAATGATTAGCCGCCTGACCCTTCTGCTGGAGAGAGCGGCTTGAATAGGGAGAGTTCACTCCGAAGCACTCGCAAAGAATACTAATGAGCTTGTTAAATTTAGCATGGCTCCGACCACTTTTAATTCCTCTAATGGGAGCCTGGGAGGAGAGGGAGAGGGAGAGGGAGAGGCAGAGAGAGGCCGAGAGAGAGGCACAGTGGATATTCCTAGAGGGTCTGCACAGCTAGAGAAAGCTTCCCCAAGAGAAGTTTGCAGAAAGTAGCTAGCCAGAGCGTGGGCCCTGTGTTGTAAGTATGATCTGATCTCTTACCCTGTGCGGCTTCCAGGTCTGGGTCTAGAGAGGAGTAATGGAATTAAAATGGGATTGGTGGGGGGCTCCTGGTCCGGGCAGCTGAGCGTCAGTGTTAAGGGAAAGGGGTGGTGAACACGTGTACTGTGAGCTCCTCATTAGCCAGTTTATTTCAGTGACAGGAGCTGTCCCTACTCCGTGATGCTTGGCAGAATTTTTTGTAACACCGGAAGGATCGCTTGAAACTTTGCTCTCGAGTCTCCTGCTAAGAACTTGCCTCCTCAGCCGTGATGACAGACTGGACGGGGAGCTGAGAAGTCAGCGTTTAGGAGTGTGTTTTTGAGGCCGGCTTCGTGCAGCGGGATTCCTTTGTCCAGCCCTTTACTAACAACATCCTAGGCCCTTCTGCAACGAAGTGGCTTTTCATTTTTCTGAGTTCCCGGCACCAAGGGTGCCTGACTCCATGTCTGTCGCTTTTGGCTGAGTTTGGAAGGTCTGGGGCAGCTCTCCAATGTGATGCTTTGCGCAGCTGTCCCTTTGGGGGCAGGAGTTTGTTCCCTTGCACTTGAACAGAAAAAAAAAAAAAAGTACAGGGAAAACAAAAGGAGGTAAAATGTGGGATTGTGGTGATGGTGTTTCAAGTCCTTTTTTTTTTTTTTCTTCCCTGAAAGTTTTTAGTGAATTGCGTGTTTCGGTTTGACCTCCGGGTTTGCAGCTGTTGAGCCGAGAGAAGCACAAACAGTTGCCCTGTGTTTGGCTGTTAAAAGTGCATTGGCAGATGCTCTTGGAGCAGTGGGCTGTTTGCTTACATTTTTTGCAGCCGACTTCTGCTTGTTGCCATGGCGGACACTATGTTTCTGTCAATAATTTGGCCTGGCGTAGCCTGTCTGCACTGACTCTCAAACTTTATTGAACAGCTCGGCTCAGCTGAACAAGATGAGACAGCTCTCGTCTTTTTGGCTTCTGCTCTGGTTGCTGAATTCATAAGAGCAGACAGAAACAGAGCTCGCAAAGTTTCTCTCCCTCTGTATGCACAGCACTTTCAAGCCCGGTAGCTGTTTGCATTCAGAAGCATGTGCGCTGTCAGGTTTTTATCTGAGAGCGCATCAAAAGCAGCTCGGCTCAAGGTAAACTTCACGCAGCCCTTGTCTGCTGGAATCTTCTTTTTGGGGGGAGTGTTAGGTAGAAGTGTCATAGCACCAGCGTCTGTAAAATGGACTGATAGGTGTTTCTACCTTAAAAAAAAAAAATTCTCATCGGTGTTTAATTTTACTGCAGGGAATAACTCACTTTCTGTGTTAAGTATTTGAACTTCGGTTGCTTCTTGTTCTAACTTTAATGTGCACACAGGTTGGGATTCCACACTCTTTCCCCCTGTCTCTTGCATCTTTCTCCCAGGAGATTGGGGCAGGGGATGGAAGGAAGGGGGAAGGCTCTCCGGTCAGACTGGACCGATTATTCAATTATTGGTGAAGTTGGATTCAAATACTTATTGTAGAAAGACATCGTTTCAAAGAAACTTGAGTTTATTATAAGGATGCAGCTTTCAGAGAAAAAAAGTTAATTTCTTCTAGGAAGATTAAGTCAAGGAAATCCTGTTTTAAACCTGGAACAGATTAGTCGAGCTTGGTTATTCTTCTTTCCCAGAGAAGGTTAATTGGGTGTCAGAGCCCCCCAGGAAGGGTGTCTAGCTCGAATAGGAGGGTCCTTCCTGCGGAATGTGCGGCCCTGCCCGAAGTTCGCTTCAGGTTGGAATTTCAAACAGAGGTCTTACACAAAGCGCAAATGAGTGGAAAATATGACTTGGTGCATTTGTGGGTAACAGACATTTGTGTAAAACCTATGGAAGTTTTAGTGCTTTTGACAGTCTTGGGCATTTATGTAACTGCAAAGCCCTGTTCCTGGGCTCTGTAACCTCACTGCTGATGAGGCACAAGGGCGGGGTAATGCTTCAAAGTATTAGTCAGAAGGAAAAATGAAAATGGAGGCTTTTTTTTTTGTAGCTTATTTTAAAATTACCAAAAGCATGATTTGAATTGCTTTTAGAAAGATTAATGCGAAAATGTGAGGTTATGCCAGATTTTGTGGGGTTTTTTTTTTTTTTAGTTGCTGCTTGATAGATTAAACTTGGAATATACGTCTTAATTATAAGGTTTGGGGTGAGGATCTGCACAAAACAATACTAAAATAATATTTCACAGCGACCTGAGAGTAGGTCAGCACATTCAGTGCTTTGCAAGCCATTTGCTAGGCTGACAATTCATTGCGTATTTTTCAAGCCTTGCATCTGAACAGAAAGGCTGAAGTTGCTTTGGCTTTTGGTAGTTCAAGTCCTTAGTCGACACAAAAAAGTATTTTGTTATTTTTTAGTCTGTATTTTAATGGGCTGTCTGTGTGTATGACTCTGCTTCCTTCTGAATTTGAAATAAACATTGAAACTATGGGGCCCACTTTTTGTGGTTTGGGGGGATTTCTAGTTGGTTTTCTCTGTTATTTTGATTGCTCAAAAGATGAGATAGCTGGGCATGGTGGCTCATGCCTGTAATCCCAGCACTCGGGAGGCAGAGGCAGGAGGATTGCTGAGTTCGAGGCTTGCCTGGGCACCATAGTGAGCTCAGAGCCAGCCTGAACTACAAAGCGAGACCCTGTCTCAAAAAAAAAAAAAAAAAAAGATGAGATGATGCCCTGCAATATGTTCAAATGTGTTCATCTGAAATGGATAACAGTATTATTCGATACATCACCAAATATAGTTTTAGGTTTTTATTTTGACTTTTAATTTTAGTTTTTGGTCCTGGGGATCGAACTCAGTGTCTTGTGCTTGTAAGGCAGGTGCGGGGCCACTGAGCTAAGTCCCCAGCCCCTTGACATTTGTTTTGAGCTGAGGACTGTGAAACTTTTTGAAGCAGAGGGTTGAGTGATACCTTGGCGTCTTTGTGTCCCTAGCAGTCACTGCCAGAGCCCGGCCTGTTGATTGAGTGTGGATCTTGCTCTGAGGTGCACAGTGGAGAGGCTGTGCATGACTGGAACAGATGAACTGGGCCATGTGCCTTTGGTTTACCTGTCAGGTCTGGTTTAATTCTGTGGATTGGTCACATTTGTAGAAAGCTGTAGTGGAGAGACAGGAAGTTCTTACAGATCAAAGGGAGCCGAAGTATTAGGGAGCTGGATATCAGCTCCGCATGGAGTGCCGTCCATGTGTTTCTTACCTGATTGGAGAAATGTGTAGATAGGTGCCAACGTCACCAGAGCTTTCTTCCTTCCCTCCACGGTGTCCCAAGCCCAGACTTCCGGTCTCCCTCCCTTTCCCTCTTGGTGTCCTGGTGCTGTGAGTGAGCAGAGGGAGGAAGGATCACCCAGGAGGCTCTGTACATTTGTACCGTTGGCCTCTTTGTCCCTTGACACCAGTAGGCTTTCAGTTTCATTTCTGCCTCTCTTAACTTTTGGTGCTTGTAAATCTGATTTAAAAAAAAAATTCTACAGAAAGTCTTGCATCACTTTCTAATAGGTCATCCATCCTCTGAGGAACAAAGCCCAGGCGCCCCCGCAGAGCCACTAACAGCCCCACTGGGCAACTGGAATTGTCGTCGTCCCGGAGACCCTGTTTCCTCAGTGTGGACACAGGGCAGCTGAGGCTAGAGAAAGCCGCAGCCCCGCATGGGACCTGGGGAACCTGTGGGCTGTTGGCACCTGCATGTGGAAAGCTCCCTTGGCCGAGTCAGCCCTGAGACTGAAAATGGTTTGTCCGCCCCCTGGGTCTTGGCTTACCAGGCTCATTTCCTGCTTCAGCCCTCCCTGTGTTTTCTGGACCTTCATTCATAGGCAGGTTTGTCTTACAGCCCTCCCCTCACAGGTGTGCAGCATATACAGCTGCCAGGAAAGGGAAAGAGAAGACTGAACTGATGATTGAGGGTTTTTTTTTTTGGATTGCTCCTTAATGTGGCTTTCAGAATCTCTCCTTCTCCTTCTTTCTTCAGAGGATGAAAGTCCTGGACAGATCTATCACCGAGAGAGAAGAAACGCAATCACGATGCAGACACAGAGTGTGCAGGGACTCAACAAAGTCAGCGAGGAGCCTTCGACGTCCAGCGACGAGAGGGCCTCGCTGATCAAGAAGGAGGTCCATGGGTCCCTCCCGCACCTGGCAGAGCCCTCCGTTCCCTACCGCGGGACGGTGTTCGCCATGGACCCCAGGAACGGTTACATGGAGCCTCACTACCGTAAGTGCTACTTGCCCCTGGGCCTTTGCTCAGGAGCCGTGGTGGAGGCCGTGAGGGGTGTGTGCGCGCATGTGCTCTGGGAATTTCTGGTCATGTGTCATTTATAAAAATCTGTAATTTTATTTCCATCTTTTTTTTTTTCTTCTGTGAGACAGGGTCTAGCTTTGTAGTTCAGGCTGGCCCTGAGCTCACTCTGTAGCCCAGGGAAGCTTTGAACTCACAGCAATCCTCCTGCCTCTGCTGCCCAAGTGCTGGGATTACAGGCGTGAGCCACCACGCCCGGCCCATTTGTTTTTTCCCTACTTCTACGCCTTGTCCACTCTTCTTAGAGAGAGACTTGTTCCTACCTACTAAAGCCATTTCAGGCCTTTTTAGGGGTGGCCTTCAGAAAGGGGGTCAGTCCACTCATGGCAAGTGCAAGGGGACCTTCCCTGAGCACCGGAAGCAGACTAGTTTCAGGCAAGGAAATGCTGCAGGAGAAAAATTGGTTGGTAGGGGAAGTGATTAAACTGAGCTGTATTACAAGTCTTTAATGACAACTGTTTTCATTTTTAATGATTTTAAAGTTAATGATTTTGGCTATTCCTGTGTTTTAATGGTTTGTTAAAACAAACCTCTTTCAGAAAGTCGGTGGTAAATTTATTAACATGGAAGAATTTCGTTCTCTCACCAGTAATGTCGGAAGCTCCTTTTCCAGGCCTAACAAAGTTTAAGAGATTGACGAGGACTCTGAGCACAAGTGTGAAATATTTCTCTCCAAAGAAAAGATGCAAGGAAAGCTATATACGGGGTTCAGTGCTATTTCTGTCCTGTCCCTCGTTTTTAACGAATACAGTTGGGTGGTGGGATAATGAAGTTCACATTGAGGTGCCAAAGCTCGCAGCCCTTAATTACAGGTTTATCACCTCGCGAGACTCAGACTGGCCATGTCACCTTCCTGGCTCCAACCCAGGATGATCCACGGAGGTCCGGCCGGGGGGACTGGGTTTGTGTTTTCCTTTTTCCACATCATCCAGAAATTGTAGTGTTTTAAGGCAAAAGGTCATTAGCCAGATGACTGATTAGTGAGGACAGCTGATTAGGGCATGTTTTTTTTTGCTCAAGAAAAGTGCCCCGGATAAAAGCTAATTTTGTCCCTTCGTTAGTTGGCTTGCAGCGAAGGGGAATGCACACCGTCAGATCAAAGGGCCTCGTAGCAACCTTAAGTCTGACTAAGGGCCTCTCTCTCCCTACCAGATTATATTGTTAGGGAAAAATGGCAGATACATTAAGTGGAAAGATTATTATTATTATTATTATTATTTTTTTAAAAGAACTGGCCAGAGGTGTGGCAGCAGCGGTCTTGTGGATTCTTCTTCTTTTTTTTTATTTTTTATTTTTTAAGGCTACTCCCTCTCTATTTGGAAAGTGCGTATCAGCCTTTGGCTGCAGAGGTTTTTCCTATGGGTAGAGAAATAAGGTGGTGAGATCTGTGTCATGCACTCTCCTCTCCTTCCTTCTAGGTTTGGGTTGTTTTGTTTTTGTTTTTCTTTTAGGAATGAAGGTTTTAAAGTAGTACTGGTTGGCTTTTTCTGTGAGCACATTCTGTAGTTTTCTACACTGTATTTTTATTCCTGAGTCTCTTTGAAATAAAAAAATCAGGCCTTTCCATTTCCATCCTACCTGTGTTTACAAACCCTGCTAGCACACTTACTTTTTCCTTTTTAATCAAGTCTGGCTGCTTACACACAGGCTCTCTGTATTGTTCTTGCCCTTCTGTGTGAACACACACTTTTCCCATCGTATATTGATGTTTTGTTTTCTTTTCCAGATGCCCACTAATTAGTGAGGTATTTAATTAGTCAGGACAGCTGATGAGTACGTCTCTTTTGGTTGCAGGTAGTGGGCAGAGAACCGTTAACTTTCTCTGTGTGTGCAGTTGGCAGCTTGATCTTGGTTCATTTGTCTTAACGGTTTCCGGCTCCATCCTCTACCCCTCTCCTGGGGGGCTGACTCTCCCCCTCCTCTCTCCGCGGTTTGCTGGGACCCATCTCCTGGGTGGGATAACGGCTGACACTGGGCCCTGGAGAGCTCGCAGTAGGATTTGAACTCATTTATTGTTTTGAGGGCACAGTGCCCTTAAATGGTAGCATCTCAGTTTTCTCCAGTATATTTTCCAAATCAGTATTAAAATCATGTGGCGATTTATCAACACTATAAGCCATCTGTAATCAAATGGCAAGTGTAATTTTTTTTTTTAAACTACTGCCTCAATGTACTTCCTAAACTGACCTAAATAAATTGGATCCTAGTGTGGTTAACAGGAATAAGGAGTCCTGCACATGGCACAGATTGGCTCAGGATGCGGGGGACTTGGGTTCGAGTCCCAGTTTTCCATTCACTACCTGAAGTGACCCCAACCAACTGTGTGCTGATGGCTTCAAGAACCATTTTCTGTCTCTCCTGTGTCCTTGGCATGACTGTGTGTGCCCTTGGTACTCTTGTGGGACTTAGGACAGTGCGGACGAAGTCTTCAGTAAGATCTGTGGCACATCTCTGTGAGAGCCTCAGAATTACCGATACAGTTCTCTTCCACCTCTTTTATTCCCCCCCCTCTCCTTAAGTTTTTTTCTCTTCCATCGCCACCGTCACCAGCGCCACCACCAACAAGTGGTTAGTTCGTTCTCTAAACCACGTGACTTCTGTGAACATCATGGTGGTATTTGGTTCAGGGTAATCTGTCTTTTTGCAGGCACCCTGAAAACCAGTATCTTCATAGACACAGATTAGTAAACAAGTGGGTTAGAAACCTGAGGAAAAGACTTGGGGTTGTTAGAATTTTGCTCTCTGACTTTTCCAGAGATACACCTTTCTTGTGGAATTTAAGGAGACCAGTTATAGTTGTTTCCTCTTTTGTATGTAGAAACTTCATAAAGCTTTAAATGTTTGAGATGTCTTACCATTTTAAATGCTTAGCAGAAAGTGTTTTGTGTAACAAATGCAAACTTAATAAACACAGAAAATAAAAAGGTGCAGTATTATTCAGATCAAATAATGTAAAGACATCTAAAACGAAGCCTTTAGATTCAGGTAGGATATGACTTGATTTTTTTAAAAGAAGTTATAACCACCACAAGGGTTGTTTAATCTTCCACCAGTGTCACAAGCACTGTGTTAGGTACTTGGTGACCTAATCTACTTACCTCATATGGATTTAATTAGCCAAGCAAAGCTAATGACTGACGGGCATTGAAGGTGATCGATTTCCTAAGAATTTTTTTTTTTTCAGTGTATTTGAAAAGTACCTTCTGTTTACAAGTCATAAAATTCTGATCAGATTTGTCCTGGTCTGTAGGATGGAGTAGAGCCCACATGCGCTGCAGACCATCAGACATTCAAGGTGGAAAAACAGCCTCATGGGCCCTCGAGCTGTCTGCCGGCTCAGTTAGAGGGGAAGGACTCCTTCAACTCCGCATCCCCGACTCTGAGCCCTACCAGTGATTCCTTCATGTCTCTGTGGTTGGAAAATGTAGACGTTTCAAGATGCTTAATTTGTGCTTCTATATATACTGAACTTTGTGTTTCTAAAGTGTGGGTAGGCTTCCTGTAAGAGTGGAAAAAGAGAAAAAAAATCCCTTTTTTATTTTTCTCCTTCAGAAAGATATCCGTAAGGTTTTTTATTGCGCAAGATTTTTATTACATTTGGGTATGTTGCGTTGCGTCTTCACCAATTGCAGTGAGGCAGAATTCAGTGTATTTTAGGCTTTGTGGGTTTGATTTTTTAAAAAGAGAGAAGTTAAAAAAATAAAATAAAACTGAGGGCTAGCGGGCACTTCAAACATCTACCACATATGTTTGGAATAAATTCCAGGGAGGGGTGTGGGGGTGTTCTCCCGTGAAGGGTCGCTGCGTGTGGATGGGCTGTATATCAAGGCTTGGGAACAGAAGAGTCAGTGGCGTAGCTCAGGCTTGGGGTGGTGCTGACAATCTCCAGTGGTTTATAGTTCGGGAGACCATTCAGGGGTTCGGATTTGGGGGTCTGATGTGCTTTGTTTGCAGCCAGGAAGAAAGAGCCCCTGTCTCTTTCCCAAAACCCTCTCAGTGGCTTTCTCTACCCCTGCTCCATCTGTAGCTGGATATTTGAAACTCCCATCACCCCTGCTTTCAGTTGCTGCTATGCATTTATTGTTGTATAAACTTGCAAAGGTAGGTGACATAATAGTTCAAACATCCCTGTACCCTGTTCGACACTTAACTTTCATTCTTTTCCTGTATACGGAGAGCATGTGTTTTAGTGTCTTCCCTCTTTAACTGTGAAGAGTCTAGTTTTCAAGCTGTCCCTGTAGGGATCTTTGTATGAAGTTCTTCGCATCCCCTGGTCCTGTTGTTCAAGGCCTCCGCTGGTTTGGTTGTAGGTGTGTGTGTGTGTGTGTGTGTGTGTGCATGTGCATGCGTGTGTGCTGCAGAAGAGCGCGATGCCCCCTTTTGCAAAAGCTCAGCTCTCTTTTACAGTTTATAGCTATGCGAACACTGTTTTGCTTCTGCCCCCAACTGCTCCCAAGCAGTAATTCTGCATGGAAAATGTGATTCATTCCTCCATGCAAATACTTTGATTGAAAACACACCGCTGGTATTCTTCCTTATGTTCCCAGCTCAAATGACAGAACTATTAGTTGCTAATTAGCAAAACCTGAGGAATTCGCTGAAAGAAAAGAAACGGAATTTTTAATTGGCTTGCATTTATTTTCGGTGGGAAGCTGTTGTGCGTTCCACTTGCGTTCTTGTGTGCTTAAAAAAAAATGCACCTTTTTTTTCCCCTTCCTCCTACCTGTCTGTCTTTTTACGAGGTGACTTTCTGCACCCCTTAGAAATACATCTTGTGAGTGAGTGGAAGAGGATGTAAATTTTACATATTTAATAGGTGCACCTGCTCACATTTCTGTTACTCTCCCGGTGTCATCTAGAGACTGTGAGACGCAGAAATGCCCACAAGGCACAAGCGAAGGGTTTGGCATGGACCGAACTGCGAAAGCAGTGACAGTTCCCTGAGCACATAGTCCCGTCTCATCTAGACTGTCCAGACCTCTTTGGAGAACCGCTGATGGGCCGAGCAGGATTTTTTTTTTCCCCTTTGAATCCTAGAGTGTCTCTGCAGGAACTCTGGTACTGGGTTGGACACTAGGGCTCTGCTAGGTGTCTTGCTTTGCCAACTCTTAGTCTTGAATTGTAGGGGGAAGCGAGGTGGGGGGAGAAGCAAGCCTCCAGACCTTTGCATAAACATTACTTATGAGTTTAAGGATGGTTTTCTGTTCTTGCTTGCCTTTGTCTTAAGAATTCAGTACAATGGGCTGGAGGGTTAGCTCAGTGGTTCCGGCGCCTGCCTCGCAAGTGCAAGGTCCTGAGTTTGATCCCTGGTAACCACATATAATGCTGGGAGTGGAGACTCACGCCCACCAACAATCAACACTGCATACCACAATGCTGGACGTGGACGTGGTGGCTCACGCCTATAATCCCAGCACTCAGGAGGCAGAGGCAGGAGGATTGCTGAGTTCCAGGCTTGCCTGGGCTACATAGTGAGCTCAGGGCCAGCCTGAACTACAAAGGGAGACCCTGTCTCAAAAAGCAAAAAAAAAAAAAAAAAATTCAGTACAATGACCTGCTTTTTTTTAATCAGCCCAGAGGTAATGTTTTAAGACTAGGAATAAGCTAGGCATTCGTGGTGGCATGCACTCATCATTCCTGGCGCTCTTGGCACCTGAAACATGTGGATTGTAAGTATAAGCCTCATTCGGACAACTTTAATGACTTAAGGAGACCCTGTCTCAAAAAAATATAATACTAATAAAAGATAAAAAAGGGGCTGTGGATGTAGTTTACTGCAGAGTATCTGGATTCAGTCTCCAGTACTGAAACAAAACAATACACCAGAAAAAGAAAAGAAAAGAAATAGTGAGCTGCTTCTGTAGATCTTTAAGAGCTCCCTGCACGTGAACTTTGAATAAAGCAGTACAAATATAGTGTTAATCCTTAGGGATCAGAATATGGTGAACTGTGTTGCCGAGCACCATCCAGTGGAAAGCCCGGCTCCTAAAATGTAATGGTGCGTCCTTCACCTTTCACCAGATTTGGCGTCGTGTGGCTTTGGGCTCTTCCCCAAAGTCAGAACAACTGTGGAAGGGAAACATTTTGAATTGGTTCGGGACACTGAGGCAGTCAGGACAGCACAACTAAAGACCCTGGGAATTAGTCACGGTAGCCACCCTCCTCTGATCTCAACTCAGCCATCTTTCTGGACTTGCCTGAGTCGGGCGAGATGCGAAGTACAACTGATGCTGTTGTCTATGTAAATGTGGCCCGTCTGTAAATCGTCAGAACTACTTGCCTCCAGTGCTACGCTGCCTTTAAAGTTGCTGGGGTTCTCCTGAGGGGGCGTAGGTGCGTCCCTTTAGGATAAGTTGACGGTTTCCTCATAGAAAAAGAAGCAGATTAGCCTGAGCGGGGCACCTTTCTTAGGGGGCCAGAGAGGTGCTTTTTCTTATCTACAGTCACCTCCAGACAGTTTGTGCTTCTGGCAGCACTGGCACAACTTGTTAGGACCCTCTTAAGTGTGCAGTCCCTGTTTGGGTCTTTGCATCAACAGCGCAACTTAAGATCACGAATCCAGTTGCTGAAAGACTGCAGAGCTGGGGCTGTGGTGTGTGTCTGTCCTCCCCGCCTTCTGGGCGGCGGGCCGTAGGGGCTGGGGTTGTAGCTCAGTGTGATGTGCTGGGTTGGATTCCCCCGGCACTGCTAAAAAAGAAAAAAAAAAGTGATTCTAATTGGGACCCATCCACATGACACTTCTAAACAGTTCCTTTTGGTTTCTTTTCCTCCCTCCTTTCCGTTTTCTTTTCCTTCCTCCCTTCACTTCCTCCTGGAGCAGGCGTGGAAGCGCAGCAACCCAAGCCCCGTCGGTGCAGCCATCTACCAACAGCTTTCCCTCCTGATTCCTAATGGAGGCAACATTATCTCAGGCCCTCCTCCTTGTTCCTGTATAATTAAAGAATGTTACCTTTGATGTCTCTTGAAAGCTGCGTTGCCCATCCTCCTCTCGCTTTCTTGATCTTGTATCTGGAAGTTGACGCTGTACCTTCATACTTCTTCGTGAAAGGGCTCAAGTCTCCCTCTCCATAGCCTTTCGCAGTTTGGGTTGGCACCGCGCCACCCATCTGACTGGCCGCTCACCCTGCTGTCCCTCTGCACAGACACAGCTTGGACTCTGTGGTGCTCTTCGAAAAGCATCCAACTTCTTTCGCTCTGTGAGTGTTTCCGTTTGGGTTTCTGCTTTGGTCTCTCCTAAAGTGGATGGCGGATGACTCTTAGCTTCCTGCTTCCCTTCATTTGGGGACATTTTTGATGAGTTTCTTCTAAGAGTCCACTTGACTTACGCACTCTTCATCCTTTTCCTGTTCTTCTTCCCATCATTCTTTAACCGAGGCCCTGCTTACTGAACTGCCGACGTGCTAAACAAAATAAGCAAATTCCTGCTTCCTGTGGGATGCAGGGACAAGCAGGTTAAGCACAGGGGCACAGGTGACACAGAGCAGGTCCTAGGACAGACAGAACGCAGGGCCCTTGGGTTGAACAGGGCACTGCAGAAGGCTTCCTGGAGGAGGAGATAGAGGACTCAGTCCTGTGGTGTGGCTCAGAGCTGCGGAGGGTATTCCGGGATGAGAGGAGTGTTTGCCAAGGCCGAGGAGACCAAAGACCCAAATCCACGGGACCGAAGAGGAATCTCTATAGGTGAAGGTGGCAGGGGACAGGCCCGGAGAGGCACCACCAGTGTCCACGAGGCCCTGCAAAGTCCGATGACTCCGGACCCTTGCCTCTTGGCTTTTGGGGCTTTTGTTGTTTTGTGTTTTGCACTGGGGACTGAACCCAGGGCCTTCACGGTGAGCTGCATCCAAGGCCGTTTTAGTTTTTCTTTTGAGAGAGGTTCTCACTGCATTGCCAACTGCCAAAAGCTGGCCTCAGACTTTGGGGTTCTCCTGCTCAGCCTCCCAGAGTGCTGGGATACAGGTGGTGGGATCCAGCCGGCATTTGGAATAGTTAGCAGACCTTCAGGTAGATCGTCACTTCCCCAGGATTTTCTGCATCTCAGGGAGTCCTTTCACCTCTGCCTGTGGGTTTGCCAGTGTGGTTCTGCCACTGGGTTTCCCCCCGCGGTCTTCCTTGGTGGGCTGCCACATCCTTGATCTTCCAAGATAGTCCGATGAGTCATCTGTGCAGTGGGCCGTATTTGCCTTTGAAAACAACAGAACCCGTTTCTACTTCTGTCTTAGGTAAACCCCAAGCACCACCCTAGTTGGATTACCAACTGTAGTTTAGGAACACAGGAAATGAATGTGGCTTCATTTCCAATGCAGTCAGAGCCTCTGTATAAGGACAGGTTTGAACTTCGAAGTGTCATATTCACCACAAAACACCTCAGAGCTCTGAGATTTTATTTTGTTGGGAAACTTTCACGTTCCCCTTGAACTAGTCCAGCTAGAGAAATAACACAAGAGCCCTGTGCTGAGGACGGAGACAGGGTTCAGAGAGGAGAGTGCAGTTCAGCTGGGAGACCAGGTAGAGAAGTGAGCAGAAGGGGAAGAGAACAAAGACTTGCATTAGCGCAAAGAGCTGCAATCTCAGGCTTGGGCCCTGGAGGAAGAGGCAGTGTGCTCTCTGTGGGGGGGCTGCTGCCCAATCAGCGGACATTGTATGGGTCTGAGGGAGCCCATTCTAGGAAGCTGGGTGTTTACCTTGTCCACTGGCGGGACCCCAATCTGCATCCTGATTGTGCTCCTGAGCTGTGAGTGGAGAAATGGAAGCGCCTGTTTCCTAGGCAATATCCAGAGGAGCTGAGAGGTGCTCACAGGGGTGCTAAGAAACAAACACCCTCTCTTCCTTCGGTTTTTCTCTGAAGAATAAGCATGCTTTCTGAGGGGCAAGATGTCAGGTCCCCTCTCTGTGTTGCTTTTGTCCCCTGGGTAAGGAATGTCGAGCCTTTCTGGCTCCATAGGGGCAAGAGAGGGTGACACAGTCTCTGGTCTCTTGTCACCTCGCTTGCTTCCTGCCACAGGCTCTGCCATCACCTCTGACTCTGTGTCTTGGTCCCCAATTTTGGTGTGTCCGTCTTCAGCCATGGCACCCGTTACTGTGCGCCTGGACCCCACTTGCCAGCCGCAGGGGCTCCTATCCAGTCCTTGCAGAAGTTGGGTCTTTGTTCGGCCCCCATATTGGTGAATGTTCCTCTCTGCCTAGATGATTCTCCCCACTGCCTTTTGCTGCTGGGCCTACTTGAGATGTTCCCTCCACCAGAAGACCCTCTCTGCTGACCAAATGGCTTCACCCTTTGGATCCAACATGCAGTTTGTGTCTAAATGTAGTGTCTGTATGTACGTGTAGGGTGCATTTTCCAAGAGTTTCCATCTTTATTATCAGTGATTTAAATGTAGTCTTTGTTAATCACTCCGCCGCAGATTGATGATACGGTCAGACACTGAACACGTGAAGGCACCGGAGTGCCTCAGGAGGACCCAGGCCCACCAGTGGCAGCACTGATGTGACCTGTTGCAGATCTTACCCCACCGGGCATGCGGTGCCTGATACTTGCTCTTATTTCAAAAGTTCCACGCATTTGGTGATGACTTAGGCAGTATTCTGTCCCCAGGTGTCAGGACAAATTAGTTCCCTGGTCTTAAGGCCAACTTTCTTGTAGGAGGAGATGTACCCTAACAAGGCAGAGGCTGCAACAAGAAAACAGCAGGGGTACCTGTCTGCTCTCCTGTTGCTGAGGCACAGTCCCCAGTACCTACGACATAGAGGAAGAGAGGTTTCATTTAGCTCATGTTTTCAGTTCAGGGTGGCTGATGCCACGGCAGGAGCTTCACGGCGGAAGGAGGCTTTGGAAACACCATCCCAGAGCCCAGGGGGTGGCCGTGCTGTGCCTATGGGGTGTCTTAGGGTAGCGTTGCTGTCATTTCTAGGAGTGCAGGGAGAGTCTTGCTTCCCCATGGGGTGTTCTTCAGAAGCATCCCAGTGTCAGGCCGACAGAGCTTATTATTATCACAGGTGCATTGAGATGGGAGTGTCCACCTCTTGGGAGAGGCCCAGGAGCTTCTGGCTGATTGAAAATTCCCCTCAAATTGGAAGTTCCTTGTCATTTAATTGTAGGGAGGTCTCCAGGCCTCCAGTGCCCCTACATGCAGAATACTCAGTGCTAGCAAGTGCTGGCCTGAGCACTCATGATAGAGTCTCCTTGGGGTTTGGCACAAACCTGTTCAGCATTTGAATGAACAGAGAGGGACAAGATCACACTGCCTGTCCAGGCTGCCAGTTTCAGTGAGGGCTGCAGGACCAGATGATATACAGGCAGGAGAGAGGCCCTACGTACATCAGGAAGTGTGATCAAAAATAGGGTTGCTCTCCGCAGAAAGGCAGGGTCATCAAATCATTACTGTACGTCCTTTTGGTCAGTCCAAGCATTAGGAACTCCTCCTGGGTCTTCCTCAGTATAGAAAAAGACCTTGAAAGGGAAATGCTTTAAATCGATTCAGGACATCAAGGGAGCCATGACATCAAAAGTAAAGACACTCAAGAAAAAGAACTCCCAGAACTGCTTCAGAAAGTGGCGAGGATGATGGGATGAATGTGTTCAGAGCAAAAAGGAGGAGTCTGGGAGGGGTCCCTGGCAATGGGTCTTTGACTATAATACAGTAACAGCTTTTGAAAATTCACCGTGTTTTTGATGATCCGGCATAGACGGTTTGTTGTCTCCTGACTTTGGTGTCTTCAGATAAAAAAGAAAGAATCCTAAGCATGATTAAGAAGCCGGAGGGATGATTTATGAGAAAAGATGAAAAGGACTGAGGATGGATAAGAGGGCAGTGCAGGCTGCGGGCGGGATGGCAGCGCTTAGCGGATTAGATGGAGAAGAGGCAGCTGAAGGAGGGAGGAGTCTGACACCAGCGGCCCCCAGTCGGGAATCTGTGCAGATGATCTAGGAGGCTGGGAAATCCCTTTCTGATGCGGGGACCCGCAGCCAGACTGATGTTTGCTTTAAAGACAAACGTGCGATACCAGGCTCTATCTGTATGAAGTTACGTCTAGGGTACTTGATTTGACCCAGCGTCGACCCACACGGTGAAACAGGGCCCGGTCCATACCATATCAGGTAAATGAGAACGGTTCATGTCGAGACTGATCCCCTGAGAACCCTATAAGTACAACAGTGTAAAAATTATGGAAAATTGTTACAGGGCTTGGAGAGAAAGCAGAGGATGACTTCTTAGATATTTTTATTGGTTTCTTTTGACATTAATTGAGCTCCATACACAGTAGAAAAAGAGGTATGAACCTGGCTTTTGATTTTATGTTTTGGGAAGAGAAAGCATAAACCAGCATGTGCAAACAATTAAGCCACATATTGACAAGTATAAAATAGCAAGATGAAAAGCTGGGCCCAGATCTAGTGAGGGTGATTTCTGATTCCAGTGGGGTTTTTACAGTAGAGCTTTGACTCCATGGCAAATTTAAATCCAGTATGAAATTTCTCCTAATTAACATTTCTCCTCTTCCTTCCAAATAGCAAATTTATGGACTCTAAGAAATTCACATAACACATATGCCGATGCTGCCTTTTCTTTCTGCTTGATCCGTCCCGGCTGTTATTAACTTTAATGTCTGACTTTCATTAATTTATGAGGAGTTCTGAGCTACAATCTGAAATGCTCCCCTGAATTTCAGATTTTTGGGGGCAGATTTCACTCGAACTCATTTTGACTTGGCGGATATTTCCACCACACATGGGGGTTTATTGCTCTTCTTGGGAGCGGGGCCATGGTGGGCCCAGGCCATTGGATTCTCCGGGTGATGCCGCCAGGTAAGCTTTGTCACCTTTGTCACCGCTGACTCTTCTCTGCCTCCTCCCTGACAAACTCCACCTACCCACCCTTCGCGGGTCCAGTCTGCCACCCAACCGCTGAGCCTGTGGTCCAGTGTTCACTCACAAGTGGTAGATCTGCTGGGTGTTCGAGGGCGTGTGCGCATGACTGCAGGAGCTCCAAGTTTCAGGCAGCATTTTAAAACTTTCCTTTGAAGGTTGCTGGAGAGAGTTTTTGTTCTGTGTCGTTTCTCTTCTACCGCGTGGGGTGTTCACCGTCAGCAGGAACTGAACTTGAGCGTGTAGTGTTGGGAGTTTGGTCATAACTCGTCGTTTTCCTTTGCTCGCCTGGTTGGTGGACATTCGTATTTCATGTGACCACGTGTTTGGAGGCTGGGAGTCTGGGAGCGAAGCCACTGGGCTGCAGGACTCTGTCGGGATGGGTGTGAGTGACAGCCCTCCCGATCGCCTACCCCTTCTTCAGGGAAAGAGTTGGGGAAATCTATTCCAATAAGATACTCTTTAAAAAAAAATTTCTTTTCTTTTTGGTAGCAGCCTTGGTCTTTTGATGCCACACACACTCCCGCTGTTTTTGCTGAAGCGCCCAGGTGAGCAGAGATTCTTAAGACACAAAGGCTTTTCCGCTGCTTTGGGTCCAGCGTTTTCAGATTCTAATTAGCAGCTGTGATGTTCCGGCTGTGATCAGCCCTTCTTCTCAGAAGAGTGAAGATCCCACTGGGTGACAAGGTAGCATCCGAGCAGGTGTTGGCCGCGTGTCTTGACCCGTGTCTCTGTGGAGAGGAATCGGCGGCCTTAGGGCTGAGGCCGCTGCGGTTGGCCCACTGAGTTTTACACGCTAATGAGCTTGGAAGCTGAGGCAACACGAGTGTGTGAGCGTGCTATATTCTCCTTTCTGGTCACTCACCTGATCGTGTCGGACACCAAGGAGAAAGACTATTTATTTCAGAGTTCTGGGCACTGTTTTGATACCAGCCTGATTATTCCAAGAGCTGTGGTTAAAAACTGAAACTTTGGAATCAAGTAGGTTTGTTTTCTTTTCCCTTGAAACAAGTGGATGGTATAAGGGAAAATACCTTTTTTTTTTTTAATGTGCTATTTGTACTTTAAAATTATTCTATTTTTAAAGTCCTCCAAAAAGTGTATTTCAGTGCAGGCATGGTGTGTGTGTGTGCCTGTCTTCCTAGCACTCTGGAAGGCTGAAACAGGAGGTTCACAACTTCAGGCCCAGCCTGGGCAACTTAGGGACTTACCGGTACCCTGAATCGGGTGTGTCGTGGGGTGTGTTGCCAAGTTCTGTCCTTCCAACTCATGTATAGAAGCTGAATATGATGACTCTGCTGTCAGCTCATTATTTCTCCAAGGAACAATCCAAAGGGAAACACACATTGAAGCTCTCTTTATAATGTAACAATATCATCTTTAATAAAGTTACCATTTACAAGTAACACATGCTGGGTTCTGCAAATCACAACCTGATGACAGAAATCTTCAGGGGATTTATTTTTGGCTTCTCCAGTCCGAGCCCTAATGACATTGATCACTCTTGCAGGTTTGTTCTTTCAGTGACAACCATGGTACTTCAGAACCTGCTCTTATGTTTGTTACCCAGTATGATCAACTGTAGATACTTTGTACTCAGTGTAATTTATTGGCTCCAGTTCGACAGGTTCACCTGTACTTCCCTAGGGTTATGCCCTCCTGCCCTTTCAGAATGGACATGAAGTTCTTTGTTCATTGATTTCATTTCTTACTTTAAAGAGTCAAACCCTTCTTTCTTTATCAGCGTTTCATAGTAACTTTCTGTTTTCCCATTTAAAGATGAGAATATCAGGTCCCCTTTGTTCGTCCAGCCCACGTTCTGGGGTTCCGCATTTCTGTGATAGTATCAAGGTTGTGACTGTTTTCTTCGTATCTTACAATCAGAAGAACATCTCTGCTATACTTTGCCCATTGATTGACTTTAACTGTTGAGCGGCAAGAAGTGACCTGTAGGATTAGGGCGGTGGCAGTTGTCTGCTACATTGACCGGTAGAAAGTTAGGATCACATTTACTTTTCTGAATCTCTAAACCCCTCGACAGGGAAATAGCTACTGTTAAGGATGGGGGCTTATCTATTCTTACTCTTACTGAGTTGCTTATATGTCACTTTTGGTAGTTCCTTCAGCTTCTTGTTTATTATCTGTTATTACAAAACCTTTACTTTTCCCTCCAAATTCCCAAAAGTATCTTCTGCTCTACATGGAGCACACATATCCTTCCTAGGACTCTATTCTCTCCTTTGGCACTTTCAAGGACTGTGGATACTCCTTAGTGACTGAGGAAGGAACCACCGTTTTCTGGGTCATATGACTTTGCCATGGTTGGTTTCCAAAATGTTTATTTTTATTTTTCTGGGATACATCAAGAAGCTTCCTAACAGCATAGGAGCAGGTGCTTTCTGAGTCTTTGCGTGTGGGTGGGGAAATATCTGTGCTCTGCTTGTGCTGTTGGGTGCTTGGTAGTTTAGGTAGAATTATAGCTTTAAAAACCTTCTTTCCTGAGATCTTTGGAGGCATTGCTAAATTTTCTGCTCTTAAAACTCTGGTTCCTTGTATGGTTTGGATTCCTGTGTAGAAAGTTTATTTTCTTCTTGCAGTTTTGGGGTTGTTTTGTCCTGCATGGATGCATTTTTGATCCAGGGGAACATTATCTTATTTCATACACTCTTCTCATCCCTGGATGGACCATTCCAATCTGGTGATGTGTTCTTTATCTCTTGGGATGATTTCTCTTCTACTTCTACTAATAGTTTCACCCACCGAATTTTCTCTGTTCTTTTTCTCCCTAGAATTCTTAGTTGAATGTTAGACCTCCTGGTGACTTTCTCTCAGTCTCTTATCTTTTTCCCTCACATTCTCCTTTTCTTTTGATTCTCTGTTCTAGGAAATTTACTTAACTTTATCTTTAAGAGCTTTGGATGATACTTTAATTTCAGCTGCTGAATTTTTTTTTTTGTAATTTGTAAGAACTTTAAAAAGAATGTTTGCTCTTTCCCTTAGCATCTGCTCTTGCCTTTGGTGCCTGATGCTTTCTCAGAATTTCTGAAGTACCTTTTCAGGGTTCATTTTTCCTACTGACTTTGGCTGCGCCATGTTCTTATTAGTGTCCTCTGCCTAGTAATGTTGGGTGTTGTTCATACTGGAACTACAGGGAGGGAAAGGTTCTTCTTGGCTTGCATAGGCTTATTTCCATAAAGCAAGCATTCTGACCATGTCTATTGACAGACAGGGCTTTGTTTAGGCAGTGAGGCAGGGGTCTCTGCCCTCCAGAATGATGAAGTTGTGGTGCTGGGGAGTTTTACAGACTTACATGGCTGGACTATCATGCAGACGATCTGGCACCAACTCTGGAAGTTTGGGCTGGTGTTGCTGTCACGGTGAGTACATTGGAGTGATAGGGATAGGATGGGGACAGGAAGAAGGTATATAGCCTTCCTGTTTTCACAACGCTTCATCCCATATTTTGAAGACAAGATGTCAAAATGTTGCTCGGCACGCCAGCTACCCGTGCTCCTATGCAGTGACAGTAGGCCTCGAGTGGGCCTTGTCGCTGCCCTAGGCCTTCCATGGAAGAGTAGCTTCCTGGGTAGAGTGATGACCACCTTCTTCCTTTGCCCTCGTCAAGAATGTTCTAGGCCAGTGGTGGCAGAACTATGGCGTGTGTGCCACACTGGGCTGTTTGTGTCATTGAAAGCTCTATAGTTTGCCAACTTTGTTCTAGGCGGTTCTAGGCAGTTCTAGGCGGTTGGTTTCTGCGTTCCTTATTCACTTAGAATTCCAGTCTTACTAACTTTGTATCTATCGGTGCAGAAATGAATCTAAATTTCTTGTGTCGATTTTACTGCGTTGACTGTTTAAACATGTAGGCTTCAGAGGTAGCCTGCGGGAGCTCAAATTCTGCTTCTGCTATGTGGCCATGGGCCACTTTCTGAGCCTTTCCGAACTTTTAGTCTTGCCACCTATGCAACAGAGTCCCTGCTCCATTGGATTATTAGAAGACCAATAAAATGAGGTCCTTAGAAGTGGCAAGGGCAGCCTAAGTGCTTAGACATTTTATTGTCATTTATTTGTGTTTTTGTCTTTATTGTAGTGCCTCCTTTCATCTTCTTATTTCAAAGAGTTCTTAAGAAGGACAGGGGAGCAATGTGCTTGCCCAGCCCGCCAACTTGATGTGGAGGTGGTAGAGTGAATGTGCTGCATTGTTGGTTCCATGGGAGGAAACCTGGAGTCAGTTCAATTTCAAGGCCCAGCTCTCCCATGTTCTAGCAGAGGGAACCTCAAGACAGACCCGCTTCCTATTTCTTAAAACACAGGTGCTTCAGAATGAAGAGACACTTACTCAGTCTACAGACCCGGAGGCTCGAGGGCTGGGTGCTGGTGTCTTGGCCAGGCTATCTGGCTGCATCACAGTTTGGTAGAGTCACAGGGTGGCCTTGCTTTATGACAGAAAGTGGAAGAGCTCTGAGGACCAGCATTAATCCCTTCCCTGGGTTGTGCTTCTGTGACCCCATGACCTTGCCCAAGGTCACATTTCTTAAAGGTTATGTCTTCTTTTTTTTTTTAATTTTTAAATTTTATTTTCATCCTTTTTTAAAAATTGGATTCTTTATTGATACATTTTATATACAGCTCACACTCACGCTCAACACTGAGGAATTTGTACTAGTATATGACAGAATTCTCAGTTTTACACATATCCCTACCCACTCACAACTCCCCACCCATTATATACATGCTATTTCTTTTTTTTTTTCCAAATCATATTTATTCTTTCCCCTCCTTATGTCTTCTTAACACTAGCACCCTAAGACCAAGCTTCCAGCAAATTTAAAAATTTAAAAATTAAAAACAAGAGGCCTGCAGAGACACAGACTAACCAAGCTGAACCACAGCAGGCAGCATCACGGTTTCGTGAGGGGGAATAAACGAGGACGGAAGCCTGGGTTTCCTGACTTCCGCCTTGGCTGTCGAGCCAAGGTCCTTTTGCAAGGGGCTGGGCTGATGCAGCTGGGGAGGAGGGTGGCTTCGGCCCCTGGCTGATGTTCTCACATACCTTTTTTCGTGCCACTGAAACCTTCTTTATAATTGCCTTTCCTTTTAGCCACTAGAGGAGATTTTATTCTCTTTAGGATTTTATGAATCTGGGAAAGCTGAAAATCCAGGAATTTAAACTTAAGCTCAATCTAGATATGAACTAGATATGGTAATTGAATCATATTTTACAAAGCAACATAGAACTTCTTAGAGGCAACCAGCATCCTAGCCAAAAAGTGTTTTAAAAGTCTTAGTCTTTGCTCTTGGAAGGGCTAGATATACTCATTTCCTGAGGGGAGGAAAAATGTCCCGTTGTTTTATTTTTTTTTACCCATGTAGATTAAAAAACAACTCACAGGTGGCAGTGTTCAATGGAAATATGGGATGAATCTTTAGAAATTTACTCCAAAGAATTAAACCCTGGCTAACATCATAGCAAATATTTAAAGTGGATAATTTTCCCAAATTATGTCTTCAGTTGAAGGCCTATTGACCAGAGACTTGCTGTCTCGGAAAATTTTTCTCCTAACATTTACATATGTAACTGTCCATTCTCTTTGATCTCCTTTGTCTGTTGCATTGTAAGTATATTTTTAGATAATTGATGAATGCAGCCTGTTTTAAGTTTATTTATTTATATTAAGGTCCTGGAAGCTGAATGCAGGATGTGCCCACCAAGCTGCATCTCCAGCCTCTCTTCCTTCTTGTCTAAGACAGGTTTTCACTAAGTTGCCCAGGCAGGGTTGGGATTTGGGGTTCTCCTGCCTCAGCTTCCCATGGTTGTTTACTTTCTTTGTTTTTAAACATTGTTTGTTTATTTATTTATGGAGACAGGGTCTCTCTTTGTAGTTCAGGCTGGCTCCGAGCTCACTATGTAGCCCAGGCAAGCCTGGAACTCAGCAATCCTCCTGCCTCTGCCTCCCGAGTGCTGGGATGACAGATGTGAGCCACCATGCCTGGCACTGTGGTATGTGGTATTGATTGCTGGTGGGCGTGAGCCACCATACCCAGCACTGTATGTGGTCACCGGGGATCGAACTCAGGACCTTGCGCTTGCGAGGCAGGTGCCAGAACCACTGAGCTAAATCTCCAGCCCAAAACATGGTTTATATTAAAGCCCGTTGCACTGTTTTTTAAAAAAAATTACGAGCTTGGAGAAATCAATAACATTGTATAAAACTTTGCTTTCTTTTTTATTGGAAACATTGTTTTCAGCCTGTCTCAAATGTTACTAGGGTTTAAAGACCTTAAGTTGTCTGTTCTGTTTCAGAAACTGGGCATGCTTAGGAGATGGTATAGTGGAACATGGGGATGATGTGCCTAGGTAGAGGGCTCTGGACAGGGCCTGCGATGGTTGTACACACTGTGTCTCAGTAAGAAGAGGGGCATGGGAGGTTGTGAGTTACCAGTGCAGGATGGTTCCTTATGCACACCAGTGGGCTCCTGTTTAAACCATGCATCCTCCCCAGCACAGACTGGCTGCAGGAACCGGAAGTGTGTTTGTCCTGGCTGGGGCAGAAAAGCACAGTGAGGCTGCTGGTTTATTTGGGAGAGGCACATATGTGTTTGAAACTTCAGAATAGTACACAGAACATAGGAGAGCTGTAACATAGAAGAAGGAGCTCACACAACTTCCTGTAGTCATCATATTGTTGACTTTATTTCCCCTTTTACTTTGGCTACCAGGAAACTCAGATTGCAATTTACTGCTCATTGCTTCCAAGTCTGTTGAATGCATGACCTGTATGATTGTCTATATAACTGTCTCTGGCTCTCTGACCAGGTTTATATTTAGTTGGCATCTTCTATCTTATGAGTTCTGGTATTATTCAGGGTGAAACTTCTAACGAAAGGACACAAAGGATTAAAGCAATACCAGTCTGCGTCAGTCGGTGAGGAGCGTGAAGATTTCAATCGGTGTGCGGGAGTCACATAAGTGAGTGTCATTACAGTGATACGCGGAAACAGGCCTGTGACAGCAACAGAAGGTTGCTGAAAAATCTCTTGCTCAGTGACTGCGGTGGTGGCGGCTTCTGCGCTCCAGACTGTCGACCTTTGCAGAGAGCTGCAGAAATCACCCAGCCCTCCTAGAGGACCAGGAAAGGTGAAGCTGGGCCCCAGAGGGAACAATTCCCATATTTCAGGTTTTAAAACTTTTCTCACCCACACCGTGTGTGTGTGTGTGTGTGCGCGCACGCACGTGTGTGTTCTGTATCACTCTCCCGTTAGATTCTTGAATCCTTTGAAGTTGAACCAATTTTAGGAACGTGTGGCTTGTTTTAGCCTTGTCTTCCCGAGCCCCGCAGTGCAGTGAATGGGTAAGCCTGCTGTAATATTTTAGTGTCTGTGTTCCTTCTCTTAAAAAATATGATTTTTTTTAAATCAAGTTGCCCCTGATCACTCCCATGTTTTCAAATTATCTCCCATAAGCAGCTTTCCTCTCCTGGCGCCCAGCTCTGTGGAACCCCATTGTAAAGCACTTGCACGTCCGGGCCCTCTAGTTAGACTCTCCAAAATAAGAGGCTTGTCTCCCGAGGACGGCTCCGCACTGCTGGCGAGTCTAATCCTCGGCGTTGTTTTCCTTTGCTCTCAAATGGCTGGGGACAGTGAGTCAGAAGTGAGAACTCCCTTTGTCTCGTGTCGTGTGCGTGGCAGGGGGAGGATGTCGAGGGGCAGAAGATGAAGAAAGACATAAAAGGATCTCAGCTCGAGGAGGTCAGATCCATCAGAGGCTTAGCGTTGTCTTCAAAGATGCCTGGGACAGGTGGCAGTTCAAGACAATCCCAGGCGCGGCGTCCGCTGGCGCGGAGATAAGGGATTGCTACAGCAGCCTGCTATCGGCTGCCTGGTGGCTTTGATGTAACTCTGCTCGCGGGACTTTGGGGAGCGGTGACTGCCATCCCGCGCGGTCGGCTGCTGCTGCTCAGCCTTTTAAGGGCTCATTACAGTGCTCCTGGAGGATTAATCCTCTTTAAGGTTTACATGAGATGGTTTTGTCCAGGGCCCGGCCAGGGACCTGGTTGCCACCTGCGCGAGGTGCCACAGCTGGCCCTGCTTTCTCTCTTCCTCCCAAGGTTGTGGGTACTGGAGGGCCTCGGCCAGGAAGAGGGCTGCCTTCAGTCTGCGCAGTTTTCCAAGGCTCCCGCCGCCCTGGACGCAGTACCTTTCACACTAAATGGCTAGCGTCCCTGTTCTGCGGGCCTCCTGCTCATCACTATTTATTTACATCGCTGTTGCTCTGTTCCCAGCTCTGATGCTGCTTGGTTCCAGCCAGGGTTGTTCTATCCTCGGGGCCCCTTTCACTCCCAAGCATACTCTTTGTCACAGTGCTGCAATAGGTGTGTTATGTATGCTATCTAGTTGTGTAAGTTGTATATCTCTGGAACACTTAGTTGCAAAGATATGTTCTTTTTGTATGTGAGATACTAGGGATCAAACTCAGGACCTTCACACTGAGCCATACCCCAGCCTCTCTACTCCTTGTTTTTTTTTTTCCTTTTTTTTATTATGAGGCACCATCTTGCTAAGTTGCTGAGGCCGTGCACAAACTTCAGTGCTCCTGTCTCCCAGAGTGCTGGGGTTACAGGCGTATGACACCATGCCTGGCTTACAAGTTACATTTTTTCATTGAGTAAACTAAATTGCCAGTTCCCGGTCCCCTTCAGTGACAGAGCTTGACCCCAGGCCTTTGTATGTTCTAACTAAGTGCTCTGTCATTGAGCTAAACCTAGATCCCTAGATTTGCTATTTTATATACAGTTAGGAATAAAAGAGCTACACATTTTGATTTGTGGCTTGATGCTCCAGCAGCAACAACTGAAACAAAACTCTTGAATTTCATAAATAAACTTCATCCCAGCACTTTGGATGCTGGGTGAATGCAGCATTTCACTGCTGCATAAGAACTCTTGAGGGGTGTGTGTAGGTGAGCAGGAGGGAACCTCTGAGACCTAAGCTGGGTTTGGTCCTCCGAAGCCTCACTCAGCTTACTGGGCTTGGAGGTGAGTTAGTTCCGGGAATTACTAGTGGGACCTGGAGGCCTTTCATCCATCACTCTGGTCCGTAGTAACTTTAGTTATTAGTGACCAGAAGCTAATTAACATCCACCTGACCCGCTATGCTCAACCTGTGTTTATCTGAATTTTTTGAAAGAGAAATACTTATGGTTCATATCTAGTTGACCCCCCCAAAGCCTCCTACAGTCATAGGTGGGGAGTTTCCAAGGTGGCTAGATTGGGGTGTTGTGCTGGGATTAAGGATGTGGATGTCCTCACCATGGGTGTGGGTGAGGCCAATACATAGGTTTACATCTTGCATGAACTATAAGAGAGAGTGGGAAGGCAGGTCTGCAGCTTGCTGCTTGGAGCCTCCTGCCTGCTCTGCCATGGACTGTTTGGTCCTCTGTGATGGCCCTCTCCCATGCCCCCTTGCCTGGGAACCAGCCAACTATGGACTGGAACTTGTACAAACCGTGAGTTACAATAAACGGTCCCTCTTTTAACTTTGAGTGTTGAGCATTTTGTCTCACCAATGAGAAAAGTAACTAAGGCAATTTATTATTAAAATAGGTCACATTGCTGGTTGTAGGCGGAGCAGTAAATCTCAGCCCTGTGTTAATTTTGTTCAGGCTAGAGTCTTTCCAATCTGAAACAATCCTTCAGATAACGACAAAAGCAAACTCGAACGCCTGCAGATTATCTAGTGAAGGAAGATGTCCTAAGGGCCACCTGTTGTCTTAGAACTGTTCTACAAGGGGTTGTTTTGTTGTGCTCTTAGGTGAATTGAAACTTATCCAGTGTCAAAATGGGACTCATCCTCTGGCATGGCGCTTCCTTGGGGTGACTCCTCCTCCTTTGTGAGTGAATGTTTAATGGAGGGCAAGATAGAGGAGAAGGCAAGAGGGAGAGGGTAGGGGGTCACAGAGAGAAGAATGATGACTCAGTTGATGGGATTGGGGGCTTTGCATCTCAGGGTGACTCTTAAAACTGTGGTAGCAGAACCAAACTTGATGTGGTATGTAGCCGTGCAGACTTCTTGGTTCTACCTCAAGACTCCTAAACAAGGATTTTTGGACTTGGGATTCTGTATAACCCCTTCTTCCCCACTGTCACCACACACACTTGGGGTTATACCCAGGACACACTGAGCTACATCCTTAGCTTTTTAAAAATTTTGTGCTTTGAGATAAGGTCTTACTGTGTCACTGGATTGCCAAGTCTGGGCTCAGACTTGCAATCCTTCTGCTTCAGCCTTCCAGAGGGCTGGCATTACAGTTATTCGCCAACAGGCCTACCAAGACTCTGTGTTTTTAGCAAGTTTTTATACAGTAGTGTATGAGAAACAGTGTGTTTAAAGGTTAGATGTCATTCTTTCTTTCTTTAAATTCCCAGTTGGTAAGCACTTAGGTTTCGGTCTAAAAACGATCCTGCTGCAAAATTATTCACCTAAATGTTGCCCTTTTTGATCTGAATTTGAATTGCACTTTGTTTTTGAGTTATTTAAATATAAATTTGAATGTGATAGGATCAGTTGACTTTTCCTCCCATGGTAAAGAAATTAGATGGCCAAATTGGTTGATATTATAGAGAATTTTTATTTTCATACGTCTCAAGTATTATACCAAAAACTGAATTACCAATAGGCAGTAAGGATAATTTGTATAACTATGTTTTTGGGTATCTGAATTTCGGTTTAGAGAATAAAAGTATAGTGTCTCTCCCTCATGAGAAGGGTATGTTTTGACATGACGAGGGATCCTGATGCCCCAGATCATGTGGGACTATGTAGGTCCTGTTTTCTGTACGTACATAATCACAATAAAGTCCAGCTTAGAAATCAGGCACAGTAATAGGTTGACAACACTAGTAAATGACCAATAGGAATACAGTAGGATAAAAGTGACATGAAGGTATACAGATGGTTTTTCTCCTATACTTTCTATTTTAACCTTGTCTCTGGAATGAGGGCTTCATGGCTTCCCTTTGGCATAGCTGTGTCAGCAGCATCGTGATGCTATGCTTTGGAGCCACTGTTAAGTAAGATCAGAGTTCCTTGCGCGGCAGCACTGTGATACCAGGACAAGTGCTCTGATAACTGAAGCTGACTAGCTTGTTTGCAGGTAGCTGATTCTGGGTGTGGACACCACGGAGAAGAAGCATCACACTACTTGTGATTTCTTCATCATTTCTGGGATTCTTCCAATTAATATTTTACTAGCTAACTACTGGTACTTGAAATTCTAGAAGGCAAAACTAAGGATACAGAGGGGGCTGCTCAGCATGTCTTTAGGCATCTTAACACATTGGTGTTTTGGTGTGTGTTGTCAACAAAAGCCACCTCCCTTAGGTAGCGTGGTGTTTGCTGGCATGACCACTGAGTTTATCAACTGTTTTTCTATTGTTACTTTTTAGTCAGGATCAAGTTGTTTTCAAAGCAAGGTCTTTGTGCTGAGGTGAGTACATTCGCCATGGAGAAATGTTGGCTGAGCTTGATTCTTTCCAGAAGGGTGAAATTCAGGCTTGCCTAGTGTCCAGTAGTCCCCTCAAAGTGACAGCTGTTAACCTGAGAGGTGAGTTGCGTAGCTGTCAGGTATGTACATTTATAAAAAATACCGCTAATGGGCCCCCAGCTGACTCTCTGGGGGTAGACATGCTAACATTTTGTTAACATCATGAGAACAGGTTAGGAAGAGCACGGAGAATAACAAAACAGTTTGGCATTGTACAGATTTTGCATTTCACATCAGATTTTGCCCATCGTGTTTATAAAGCCTCTAAAGAACTTTTGTGTGTTTTAACAAACATATTCCATAGACAGTCATTTCCTACCCTCCTGTGGTTGTGGACCTAAACTGATCTCAAAAAAAAGTGAAGTGTCTTTCTAATTTCTCCGTGATATATCTGAGATTCATAAGGCAGGGCTTCTGTCAGTTTTAACCGCTGGGTGTCTTTTTAAATATGCCTATTTTATTCATGCTTCAGATAATTAAAAATAGGTGCTGATTTGGTTTGGTTGTTTGGAGGAAAACCACTTGTGGTTTGGGAATCAGAAAGATCAGGATTCTCGTCCCCATTTGCTGTCTGAGTTTTATCTAAGTCATTTGATGCCTCAGTTTCTTCACTCTGACATGAAGGAACTGATGGGCTTCTGAGGGTAGAAGAGGCCTGTAGTACCTGGCTGTCATTGGCACATGATGGGCACTTGGGCCCCAGAGTCATGATCAAGTGATTTAACGTGGCATACTTGAAGCCTAGAACAATCTCATTTCCTGGCCCAGAAGTATTATTTTTGGCCAATTTGTGGTCTTGCCTATAGGCGGATCTTCTCTGGTGCAAATCAGAAGATTTGATTTTATATGAGCAAGCAATGATGATTTTATAATTGAACTTTTTCTGCAAATTTGTTTAAGTTAAAAAAGTGTGTAGTATCTGATTTTCTTGCCTGGTTTAATTCTATCAAATAGCATTTTTCATTTCATTATTCCTCCCTGGTCATTAATTCATTTGTCTTTATGTCACAGACATCGGGAGATAAGTGCGTTTTGAAGATACAGGTCCTGATGCTGGGAGGTATGGGCCCAGGAGGAGAGGCTGCTGTCTGCTCCTGTCACCAGTGACTGCTTGGGACTTTTGTCTTTTAAAATCTGGGCCTAATTAATTGCAAATGCTAAAATTAAGATAATCAAAGTTGGCATGCTGAGTTTTTTCTTAGCCTTCAGGGAATGAAGATCCACCCACGGCCAGTACGACTGCACTGATTTTACCTGAAAGGTAGTTGCTTTTAAAACAATGGTAGCAAGTACTCAGTGAGTTCCTGTGGCCTCCCTCATGTGGCACTGGGAGTTTTTGTGGCATCCTCACCCTGCTCGCTTGTGGAGACATTGTGAGGGGAAAATCAGGAGGTGGGCATGGGAGGTTTTCGCTTTTAAAATGAGCAAATATTCAAGCTGGAAGTTGTCATTTTTTAGCCTGGCAGACCCTTCCAGATCCTTGGGGGACCTGATGTGGAAGGAAAAGACCAGTGTGTACAAAGACCAGTGTGGAAGAGGCAGGAGGTCTTGGGAGTCCTGCATGGACAGTGTATTTAAGTGGGTGCAACTGACATTTGTTGGTTAAAGTAATATGCACTGGTATTTCATGTCTACGTGAGGAAAAAAGATGGAGTGAGTCTGGTTGTCATTACGGGGCGTGTAAAATGTTTGGTACCTCTTATCTTAACGTTATCAAACTTGCCCACTTACCTGCGGGGCCAGCGGCTCTCCAAGTGTGGTCCGCACACCAGCAGCATCTGCCTCTCCAAGGTGCTCACTAGAGATTTGTACTGTGGAGTCTGCCTTGCACCTGCTGAACCAGAAACCTTAGGGCTGAGGCGAGGAGGGCTTTTTAAGCTCTTCGCAGACCTCTGTATTGGAGGGCTCTGTCCACAGATTCGGGGTCTGTTGGAAAGAGGTGCGCGGACATAGACGAAGAAACGGTTTGCAGTCTGCACTGTAAGAGAAGGCGATTATCCATCCACAAATTACAGATTCGTGGAAACTTACAGTTTGTTTGTAAAGTTTAAGCTTTGCAAGATGAAGTCAGAATAACAGATCTCGAGCCACGCTCCCTGCTCCTTTCCAGGTCAGACAAGAGGCGCTAGCTATTCAGTGTGTGTCCAATTTCGGCTTCTTCCTCAACCTTTGAAATACTGCGTTGGCCCCTTAATTTAAAGAAATGAAAAGATCCAAACCCCATATCCCACTATACAAGGCATCAAGGAGAGAAGGTAATAAACAGTACCTCGCTGATGTATTTTAATAAATACTGTTTCAGTGCATCTCACCATGGAAAGCAAACACATGCAATTACTTGCAAATTTCTTCAGTGTTTGTACTTATAAATCTCTGCCTAAACCTTCCCAGCTGGGAGTTCGGTTAGTCTTGCTGCTGTGGAACTAGGGCTTTGTTCTCCTGTTCAGCCTCAGCACAGTCTGGAATAATTCAGAAACGTATTAGAGAGATTGCTGCTCCCCAAAGCCTAAGGAAATAACCTTCACTCCTGGCCTTAGGGAAATCAGCCCAATCAGAGTTTGGGTAGATTTCTCGATTAAACAAAGAACTAACTGTGCCCAAATTGTACCTTGACAATTTGTAAGGGGTCCACCTTCGAAATTTCTTGCAGGTGGAAAGCTGATATTTTTTAATCAGAGCAATGGAACTGCTCGAGTCAAAAACGTCGCCAGCATTTTCCCACTGTTCCACAATTAGCATCACCTCCAAATTAAATTTAAGGTTGCATTCATCAGAAGTCCCGGGCTTGAGACCTACAGTACTTGATTGTCAAGGTTGGAGGGAAACAATCCCTTCTGTCCGTGTGTGGGGTCAGAGCATGTGTGCGTGAGTGCATGTGTGTGCGCACACACACGCGCGTGTCCATGTGTCCGTGAGTGTGTGTGGATGGCTCAATTCATCTGGAACAGATCCCAGGGAGCTTTGGGCTGTCAGATTTTATTTCAGCAAATTTCACTCTGGGAACCAAAAAGGGGGTGGAAGTTATTGGACTTAATGTTGTTGTGACTTTTCTTGCTCCCAGTCAAATTATTCTGATATCAAAGTCAAGAGCCTGTAGGCTGTGGACAGATGTTGTGTGGAGTGGACCTTTTGGGGAGGGATTTAAGAGATTGCTGCTAATTTTAAGAGGTGCTTAGGGCAAACCTCCATCCATGTGACATTTTGGAGAGAAACGACAGGTTTTTCTCTGGGAAATCTGGGGAGCCTGGAAGTACCCACCTAAGAGCAGTTGCTTCTGTTTTAATGCAGAAAGGGGGACAGGACAGATGCACCTCATATTTCGCATACAGCAAGCACATTCCCAGGCCCCTGCACCGAGTCCCTCACCATAGGTCTAGTTACCTCACTCTGGTATAAATTGGATGCCTTCACATCCTGGCCATAGCAGAACGATCAAGAATGCTAGGTGAGCTGGGCGTGGTGGGTCACGCCTGTAATCCCAGCACTCGGGAGGCAGAGACAGGAGGATTGCTGAGTTCGAGGTTTGCCTGGGCTACATAGCTCAGGGCCAGCCTAAACTGCAAAGCGAGACCCTGTCTCAAAAACAAACAAACAAACAAACAAACAAACAAAAGAATGCTAGGTGGTACTATTCAGGTGGGTTAATCGTATTGAGCTTGGCTTTTGGGTAAAGAAACTGTAGAGCACTGTTGGTCCCATAGAATTCTGAGATCTACCAGGTGAATCAGAAACCAGTCTGAAAAATATACATAGCTGAGTATGTTGGTCCACATCCATAATCCTGGGAGGCTGAGGCAGGGGGATCGAAAGTTGCAGACCTTTCTGGGCAGTTAGGTCACTTAACAAGAACCTGTCTCAAAAAATAAAATAGGGTTGGGGATGTACTTCAGTGGAAAAGCCCTGGGTTCAACCGCCAGTACCAGTGAGAGAGAAGGAGAGGGGGAGACAGGGCGAGGGAAGCAATGCCAAGCCAAGCGTGCCTTTTCCTGACCTATGAAATGCATTCCTCAGGTGTTCTTTTTGCTCTCTTGTTTGGTGTATGTGGAAGTGCAGGCACAGGGCACACAGGCTGGTGAGGTCCCTCCCTCTCCAAGTCTTGAGGATCGAGTGCTGCAGGAGAGGTGGAAAACTAGACCTGATTCTCACCTGTCTGGCTGGTGGGTGGTGGCCTGCCCTTGCCTTCCTTTGCCTGATCCTGGCCACTTGTCAGAGGGGGACTGTCTGGTCACCCCTGCCTGCTTCAGGCTATGGAGAAGTTTATACGAAAGAGCCATGGAAGGATCCTTGTGTTCTCCTTGCAGGAAGAAGCACTGGCAATATTCTTTCTTTCAGAGTCACAGCGTCACAGTGGGGCTTTTGCTATTTATCTGCCAAAACAGTGATCATTTCATTGGGTCCCTGTCCTTTGGGCTGCAGGAACTCTTAAATAGGGAGCTAATTGTGAGACTGAGAAGGCTTTTGTGACTCTTTGATAAGACCCAGCTAATAAGACTGTCTTAAAATTTTAAAAAGGGCTGGGATGTGATTGAGTGCAAAAGCCTTGGGGTTTTAATTCCCAGTACCACAAAAATAAAATAAGTAAATAAATGACTAAAAAACAAAAAGAAAGAAAAGAGAAGGAAAACAACTTGGTGGAAGAAAGCAGATTTCTGACTCTGTGAGTTTAGGCAGTGTCTTCGTTTATTTTTCCTGAACTTCACAGTCCTTACCTGGAGGCTGGGGATAAATATATTCTCTTCCCAAACCAGCTGTGAAGTAAGAGTTAAATAGGAAATACAAAAACCCCTTTAGGCCTTGGGTAGGACGAGGCACTCAGTATTAGAATCAGCAGAAGTTCTAGGTGATGTGCCTGAAGAAACCTAGTTGAAAGGTGAAAAATCCTCTGGCAGTATCCTATTGTGATTATTAAGTTTTAGGGGAAGATTTGCAAATCCATAGTTGGTATTTTGAGCTTTAAAAAAAAAAACCAGTAGTAAGGGCAAATTCATCTTATCTTTTCTTCCATGATGCATTTGACAGGGTCTGTGACAGCGCTGGCCCATCATATATATTCTGATAACTGCGCTTGCAGGGTTAGATAATGAACTTTACTGTTGAAGTGGACATTTAATTAACTGCGGTGTCGCCCTTCATGGAAACAGCAGCAGCCAGGCAAGAGTGGCGTCTCCCGGACCGTGGAATCACGGTGGCGTGCGAGGCAGGAAAGGCTTGGCTTGAGTTTCTATTAAAATGACATTTCACTGTGTCCCCCCCAGCTCCTCATCCGGCACCTTAGCCTAAGCTCCGTGGGAAGTTGCCGTGTATGGCCCCTGAAATCACACCCTAGACCAGCTGGACTTGCTTGTACCCTGGCAGCTTGAGCCTCAAGCATTCTTCCTTTCTTTTACCAGTAAAAGCAGTCGGAAAGTGAATCACAACTATTTTCAGTAGTGGGTTCTGGTCTTTTTTTAAAAGCTGGAGTTTCCCACGTCTCTGGCACCCACTTGCCTGAGTTGGGATTGCACCCATTGGCTGGGAATGCTCAGTGTTGGTCATTTTTCTTAAAACAGAGTTGTAGCAATTAGTGTCTGCGGGTCTCAACTGTTTCTAAAGGGCCTGTGCCCTGTCAGAGAGCTGATGGGGTTATAAACAAAGGCTTGGCGCCATATAAGGCTGCACCTAGGTAGTGGAAGGAGAACATTGCTTAAAAAGGCTTTCGTGGGAGCGGAGCCATTCCCTGTGTTACTCTCGTTCCTCTTTTTCCTTGTGCAAGTTGTCTGTCTTCTTCCCGTTCCTCTGTCATGTCCTTCTGAGAAATATAGTGAAATTCTGGCAACCTACATTCGCAGCACACTCATTTCCAAATATCAGCACCAAACATTGACACCGGGACTCCCTACGAAAGAGGAACTCGGGCAGGGTAGGCATTTACCCCCGCCCCCGCTTTAAAGCGTGTGTCTGGTTGGACATGGTGGTGCAGGCCTGTGATCCTAGCACTCTGGGAGCCTGAAGCAGAAGGATCACACGTTTGAGCTCAGCCTGCGCAATTTAGGAACTTAGCAAGACACTCTTTGAAGAATAAAAATGAAAAATAAAAGATTGGGGATGTAGCCGCAGTGCAGAAGCCCTGGGTTCAGTGCACCAACAAGAAAGAAAGAAGGAAGAAAAGGAGGGAGAAAAGACAGCGGAGAGAGTGCCAGGATGTGTAGCTGTAAAGGAAAGTCAGGTGTGAGGTCTTCCCTTGTAGATTCTCAATGCCGGTAAAAGGGACAGAGAGAGGAGTCGGTAGCTTTGTAGACGGGCAAGAAGGTCTCTGCACTAGTCATGATGGTGGACTCTTTAAATTATGGATTGTGGAAAGGATGGAGCTTTAACTGTCCATGTTTATGCATTCTTTTAGGACTTTGATATCTTTTGCATTCACATTTGCCTAAAAACATGGCAAAATGACCTCCATAATTGTAACATGGGACTGAATTTGCTTTGGAGACGTTTTTGGCCAACTCTAATGGGGCCTCCCACCATCCCTACAAAATGATCTTGCTGCCCTTTTTCTCATTGTTCATATCACAATTAAAGCAAATGGGAAAGTTATGTGAATGAATCGAGGAAAGATCCTTACATACTTACAGGATAGACAGTCTTGTATAAAACTAGAATGTAGACCCAAATGTCTCAATAGTAATGAAGATTTTCACTTTATTTAGTTCATTCACCCGGTTTCAAAGGCACAACTTTTAGCATAAGCATAATGTTCTTGTTTATCTTGTTCCTTTCCTCTGTTGCCTTGGTAAATTTTAACCACCATGCAGATTGGACTACACCAGGTTCATCCGTATAAGCTTACTCGCTGCTGTTCAAGATTTAGAAGCACTAATTGAGCACTTACATACAATTTCAGTTGAACACCTCCATGGAGACCTTGTACCATAAAAACTGTTCTCCTTATTTGGATTAGAGTTTTCCATAAACCTGACATGTTTGGAATATGGTAGTTTGTATCAAGACAGGTTTTACAGAATTTTATGTTTCATGGGAAGGACTTAGTGGTTGCACTTTGTGCTGTGGAAAGGTTCCTGGTAGCTGGACACTATTCTCCGTGTAGATTTCTGCCGTACTTTCTGCCTTGGGTCTTTTGAGCAAAATCCCAAGACAGCCCCCAACAATCTTCATTGCAGTCTTATTTTTACTGTAGTCGTGGGTTGGAATGACAGATGTTAACACTTGCCACCAACCCAGGATTATGTAATGTGCTATGAAAATAAAAATCACTACGCCAACTGCTTCCCACTCTCAGGTTGGGGCCTAACATTTATTATCAATACTTCTGACCAACACAGTATGACTTCACTCGGGGGGAATTTTTGTCTTGTATTCCCAAACAACTCACTGGCCCACTCTTCCTATTGCATGCAAGCTCGGTTGTGTGGAAGCATCAGCTCTCACCTGCATGTAGCTCGGGGCAAAATCTGGGCACCTCAGGAGAACCTTAACAGCAGTCCTGGGGACTGGTGGAGCTAATGCTGCATACATTACCAGAAGTGTCAGGCACCTGGTCCTTTTTGTTCCCTTGTTCTTTTCTGTTTCCTCATTATTATAAGGGCTCTGGCTGTGATTCATTATTTCCACCTATCTCCAGTATACACATAGGTTCACAGGTGGAATTCCGCAGACTCCTGGCTAAAACACGTCCCTGGGGTCCTCGGGTCTCCACAGCACTGTGCGGGTGTGTCACTTACAAGATGACAGGGGAACACCTTTTTCTTCCTTAATCCTCTTTTTTTCACTGGCTGTCGCCTCTGGTTAGGAATCCATGAGCTCTGTTTCCTCATCTGAGAAACGCAGCTAACCATTATGTGTTCTTCCCAGAGGTCACATGTTTACAGCCCCTAGGCTTTCTGGCAGTCAACAAATGCCAAATGATCACAGTCATTCTCCTCCTCCTCCTCCTCCTCCTCCTCATCGTCATTGTCACTAAGTGCAAGAATGTTACACAGTTGGGCTTTGAAATATATTCTGTGGTTCATGTAATCGGTTAAGCTAAGTAGGCTATAAGGAACTGAACCCCAGTCTTGTCCGTCAAGAGTGAAGTTACCTCATTGGCTTCTTGCACACGACAGTAACAAGCACAGTCTCATGGTGTCCATGTGTGACTATCAGGGAGGAAAATACATTAGAGAAAAAGGTTGATGCTCTCTCTATAGACCCCGGATGCTATTTGGGTTACACTGTTAGTCTTTGCCTAAAGTTTTCCCAGTGAATGTTTGAGGCTGCCCTTGGCATAAGGAACAAGCTCCTCTGTTTTGTGGGGACTGTTGGCCATCTTCATGGGTCTGTTTTCCATTATTTTTGATCAGGCTTATATTTCCTGGAGCTCCAGGGCATTACAAGCCAGAGATGGGCACTAGAATGGCCATACTCTGCATCTTATTTTGATTCTTCATCTGGGTTTACTGTCCATAGTAAGTCATCGTGTCAACCAGATTTCTATTACTGTGGAAAATACCCAAGAGGACCAACTTGTGAAGCAGAAAGGTTTACTTTGTTTATGGTTTTAGAGGAGTCAGTCCATCCTTGCTTGGCCTCATTGTATTTTGGGCCTATAGTGCCAGAGGCTAGCATGGTGGGGAGGATGTATTGAGCAAGTTGCTTGTATCATGGTGGCCCAGAAACAGAGAAGAGACTGGCATCCCACATTCCCCGTCAAAGGCACATGCCCAGTGACATAAGACCTCCCAAGAGGCCCTGACTCTTAAAGGTTCCCTGCCTTCCAGTAGTGTCATAGGCCGTTGGGAACATTCCAGATCCAAACCGCAGTGGTTATCCAGATAGACTATTTCCTGGCTTCAGAGCCTGCCCATTATGTTCATGCTCTTTCTGTAAATATCCATTCACCTTCTGTGGTCATTTTTTTAGACTGAAGGGTAAGAGCCAAGAAATGAGCTGAGCTGTGTGTTCTGGCTCCTTGAAAATGGTGCTGCACTGTTAGGATACTTGGTGCTGTAGAAGAGTCTTTCCTGTTGCCATATCTAATGGAATATTGGCTGTCACAGACAATCCCTCCCTTCTTAATGCTTCCTTTCCTGTCCTCTACCCATGGAAAATAATTGATTCTTAAAATTTCTGCCTTCATTCTGTTCCTGGTGCCCTGTATGTGATTGTGTTATTATGAAGTTTTCAGGTTTTGTGTTGTGTGCAACCTATTTCCTGTTTCCTTAATCTTCTCCTAAGGCCCTTGAGATTAACATGTTGCTCCCAGATTGTGGCTCCCAATTGACAATTTCCACTGCCCACAGTCTGGCACCTAGTAGAACCCTCAGCTGTCAGATTGCTCAGTGCAACCCCCACGTTGGGTCTCGTGTTTGGTGCCCGTCGGTGTCCACATGTGAAATGCCCTCTGATTCTAACAGAGTGCAGTTCCTCTGCCTTGTATTTTAGGTCTCTGTCTGGGCTTCCTTGTCCCTGGAGCTTTTCTTGGATGATAGTTGGTAAAACAGTCCTTACTCTTACTTCTGCCAACTCTGTAGTAACCTCTATGATCTCTTTTTCCTACTAGGGGAAGCTTGAGACTTGGTGAAGATGAATACCCTTCCAAAGTATGCATAATTTCCCGGTAGAGTTATGATTGGACCACGTTTCCAAAACTTGTGCTGTTCTGCATCATCTTGTCTTTCTCAGTCTAGCACCAGGACTGGTATCCATTTTGTCATGGATGTCACTGTCCTCCAAGTAATCGTGCACTGGGATCTATTGACCTTTCTCTTCAGGAATACATGTATTAAAAAAAAAAAACTTGTCTGTACTATTGTTTTATTCACTTAATTGCCAGAGCCTCCCTTTTCTCCATCATTTAAAATTGACCAATGGGTTATCTTTACTTAAAAATAATTTATTGTGACGATAGTTTATAAGACATCTAAAATACTCAATAGCCCACTGTGATATTCACCAACCCAAGTACTGGCGCCCCTGTTTCATAGATATATATTGTGCATGACAAGCAGTTTTGACTACCTGTGTGTGTTCTGAATTACCTGGCTTCTTCTGGCTATCTTTTCACACCTTGAACTTTTCTAGCCTTTGGTTACCATGATTTTTAATTATATAATTAGTTATAGGGTTAAGTGATACATCTATCTAGTGTTAAACTATGAGGGCAAGGGCCATGTCTGTCTGATACCATCTCTCCTGTGCCTAGGACAGGGCCGACGTGTGGTATATACATACTCATTCAAGCAATATTTATGGAAGTTTAAATAAATGAAAGAGTAAACATTTGCATGGGTAGGCATACTTTTCTAGGTCTCCTATCCTGGACTGAAGAAATTGGTTGTAAAAAAAAATTTTTTTTTCCTGTAGAATCAATAAAACTCAAAGCACATTTGTTTTTAGAAACTGTTAAGCTTTGGAAACATTTCAGAAAAGATGAAGACAAAAGCTAGTTCCTTGGTCTTTTTATTAAATAGCAATAGCTGTATCTTCTGGCACCAGCATGATTATAGCTACTCTAGTGAAACAAGCCTCATCTAAAGAAGACATGGACACTCGTCACATCTGATTCCATGACCAGAAAAGCAACATTTGGTTTCCTGTAGTGACACATACAACTAGGAGGAGCCAGCCATCTCTAGGAAGTGATGCCTAATTGTCCGGTCATTATCATACGTATTAAAGTCAAGCCTAACATCTTTCTTCTGAAAACAGAAGAGCTTGTGTTGCCATCAGGAGTCTCCTCTTTATCCTGTGTGTCATTTCTACTTTGTTTCCAAGCCTCTTTTCCCAAGAGCAGAAACAGGTTTTTGTGGATAAAGCCCACTGTGGCCTGCGGCATTTTGCTTGTCAGTGTGACTATCTGCTCGGGGCATCTAGAGGGAGCCCTGTGGGTTTTCTGTAGGCATCTCTGTGTCTTCCCGGCTTTGTGTCCTTATTTATCAGTCTCTAGGCTACTTTCCTTGTGGCTGTCTGCCCTCTGTCAGCCACAACTTCAACGATACCTTGTTACAGCCTGTGTAGCTTGTCTGTTCCTTATATTTTCCAAAGTGCCAGACTTCTAGGAATTCTGTTTTCCAAAATATGCAGTCACCTCTCAGTGGAAGCAAGGCTTCTCTGTGCCAGTCTCGTCGGTGGCTCTCAGGTTTCTGCGATGAAGTGCAGATTGATTCATGGCTGCTATCACTTACCTTAGTTTTATAGGAGGGTTGGGTTGGAGCGAGATGCTTTATTTTGTTTTATATCCTTTTAGAGACAGGTCTCTCTGTGTTGCCCAGGCTGGGTTTAAACTTGTAACCCTTCTACCTCAGTCTCCCAGATTGCTGGGTTTGCAGGTTTGTGCCACCACGCTCCACAGCAAAGTCATTCCGATTGAGCTTGGAAAATAGAAGATTTGGGGTAGATGTGGTCACCGGTGTGTCCATACTTAAGGAACCATCACCTGGAAAATAGTTACGTGGAATGCAGGTGGCTGCCCCAGTGTAGAGCTAAGGTAGTCGGTGGGCAAACGTTGGAGGAATGCTTGGCATGTGGAAGGAGTAGGAGATCTTGTGTGTACAGCACAAGGTGAAGGGCTCCTTCAGTCCCCAGGCTCTCAGACACAGGATTTGAGTATTTCAGTTCAAGCGGGATGATTGCTCAAACAGAGACAGGAGATACAAGCACGAAGGACTTCTGTAAGGCAGGGTAACAGTAGATAGCAAATGACTTGGAGTGCCTGCCTGCCCGCCTTTAGCACCATGGTAACATGGCTAAGTCACTTTGGTGAAGTTTTTTCCCTCCTCCCCTCCCCCTCACTCTTTCCCCTTCTTTCACCCTTCATTTCTTTCTTTCTTTTTTTCTTTTCTTTTCTTTTCTTTTCTTTTTGCCCCCTAAGGAAAGGAATGTGGATTCTGTTTTTGGCTCAAGCTAAGGAAGTCTTATCATCGACAGCGTCCTATCCTCTTGCTTTGAAATGGTCAGCCTTTTGGAGAAGATTGACCTAGACACTGTCAAAGAAGACAGGGCCTCTGCGTGGAGTTGTACAGGCTGCTCACTGCCCAGCTGACCCAGTGAAGAGGGCTAACCTTAGCATGTGCCCTGTTGGCCAGGCTGTTGCCCACCTAGGGGAAGGCTCCATCTTGGTAATTTGTAGAAAGACATTATCAGCTCCCCAAGCTGGGGGAGGCAGGGTTTTCTAATTGGTTCGAGTTGGTCTATTCTGATCCAATCTGAAGATACTGGTTGTGATAACATTTCCTTCCTGGTTCAAGAGTGATACTGTAAAGCCCAGACACGCCTGGGAATTGGTTGGGGAGCTATACACACACACACTGTACTAGTGGCCACTGGCAACGCCAAATTTCCTTCGTCGTGCACGTATTTTCTCCAGCCCTCTAGGCTTTTGGGTCCTTGAAGCCTTGGGGGATTGGATGACATTTCTCTGTTTTCCTCCGAGTGTCTGGTGTGTTGTGGATGCTGCCCTTGTGCGTCCTCCTCTGACCCAGACGACACCTCTGGGTCATCGTCCTGCCTCAGGAGCAGTGAATGTGGTGGGGAAGCCGCAGAGGATTCATGAATGCCAGGACCAGTCAGGCCCTCTGGGCTCTCAGACTTACTCTACCCAAACAGACAGTTTGCGCCTGTGATGAGGAAGAGCAGGAGAGAGCCCAGCGTGCCCCAGGCAGGAGCCACAGTGAGCAAAGCGACAACAAAACCCGCCTCAGGTTTTGTCACGGAGCAGCTGGTTTTTGAACTGGTCTCCAGAGAGGCAGGATGGCTGTGTCTTTGCATAAGGTCCCCAGGGACAGAGCCTTCGAGTCTTTGCCCTGGTTCCTCCCTTCTCTGAATGTGGCCAAAACATGCTATGGGCCTCTATTTATAAACCCCTGCATAAGAGCCACCTTCACTGCGCTTCTCTCCACGGCTCTTGTCCCTGGCCCCTCCACCTCCATTCACAGTGCCCTTCCAGGTAGCAATAAGTAGGAACTTAACTTTCTTCTGCCTTTTGTAGCAGCCCCACCTCTGTCTTCCAATGACCTCTCTCTTATGTCAAGACACCTTCAGCCTCCTGATTTGTGTGTGTGTGCTGCTGGGGATTAAATCCACAGCCTTGACATTGAACGACATCTCCAGCAGTTTTTAATGTTGGAGATGGAGTCTCCCGAAGTTGTTAAGTTGCCCAGGCCGGGTTTAAACTTAGGATCCTCCTGCCTCAGTCTCCCAGAGTGCTAGGATCACAGGCCTGCACCACTGTGCCCAGATTAGTTCATAGATTTTTAACTGTGAAGTAAAAGTAAATACTATGTAGAAGAAAAACATAGAGATGCTGAATGCCGAGCTGTCCAAGTAAGTGCAGGGGAACTAGATGGGTTAGGACGCTAGAAAACAAAAAAATAACTTCCAAAGCATCATCTGTTGTGACCACAGAAAGGGGACTTTGTCTCCATAAATGAGAAGGGATTATTGGGCAAAGGCTGTTCTTTTAAAGCAAATTTAGCTGTATGAAACATTTACCACTTTTATACTTACATTCCTTATTGTTGCCTCTGCTCATTCAACATAATTACAGGTGTCTAACCAGAGTTTGGAGGCCTTTGCAGCAAAAGCTTCCCGAAGAATACAAGAGAAATGCAGCCACCAGGAAGCCACCAGGTGACTAGGTCAGGTCAGAGGTTGTAAGACCAACCAGCATCTCACTACTCCAGTTGCTGTGGGCTCAGAGCCAGCAGCCTGAGGATCACAGACGGCTTCAGGGCACTGTCCAGACTGAGTTGTGCTCGCATTCTTGAGGTGTGGGATTGGAGTCTTAAGCCTGTGAGCCAGGGAAGATCCTGGTCCTGGCTACTGTGCCCAGCACCTGTGAGGATGCTCGGCCTCTGGATTCCTTCCTCTAAAGTACAGATATCAGATATCAGTTATTGATGGTTAGCTGTCTGGACACTGCGGGCTGTGGCAGGAAAGTGCTCATTGGACTGGGAGGCGAGCTGTTCCGGTTTTACACCAGGGCTGAGAGATGTGCTCAGGAAGGTGCGTGCTTCTTGCCTGCTTGCCTGGCTCTTCCACCTCTGCGTCTTTTGGCTGTTAATCATTCAGTCTGCTTCACTGAAAACCGTATGTCCTAAAAGTATGAAAGGCCGAAGAAGCCTCACTCTGTCGGTGTGTCCCGAGGGATCTGTTCCCACTGAGGTGCCTGGTCTCCTGGGCGAGTGAGTGGATGAACCCTGGGCATGACCTCACACTTTCTCCTAAAATTAGTCTTCTGAGACTGCGGACATGGAGGAGCTCACTTAAGGTGATGTTTTCTTCCAGGAAAATTGATTTCCACTCAGCAGATGTGTGCTGAGAGCAGTTGTACCCAACACTAGCACTGGATGTGGAGCTGATAGAGACCCAGCCCTCAGTGGAAGGACTCACACCTAACAAATTCGGTTGGCTTCTTGCAGGGGAGCGAAGAACGCTCCTTTCTAATTCAGATTTAAATTTCCCCAAGAGATTTTCTAATTTGCTTGGGTGAATTTTATTATCTTTAAAAAATTTCTTATCAGTTCTTTTTTTCTTCTCCAGTCTCTTCATATCTACACATTTTCTTTCTATTCTTTTTCATCTTCCAGTTTTCTCTTTATGCCAATATTTTTTCTTGGCATAGGGTTTTCTTTCCTTTACAGTAATAAACAATACTTCTTAGAAATAAGAGCCTTTATGAAGAAATTAATTTGGGGGATAAAAACATAATCCAGCTTCCTATCCAGATGCAATATATGAAGCAGGAAAAGAAAAAACAATTGTTTAGAGTCTATTTACATTGAAGTAAATTTAATGCCCTCCCCGGGGCATGCAAGTGGCAGAAACATGCCAACTATGAGTTAAAAACGTAGTAATTCAAGTCTGGTCTTGAAACACACAAGGCAGGTTACTTATCCTAGTTAAAGTTCAAATTTATCATTTATAAAATTATGATAAAATTTCACAGTATTTCTTTGGAAAAATTCGGTTAAAATTCTTGAGGTTCCCAGCAATATCTGTGTCTTAGTCTGTTAGGACAATTGCACCAAAATACCATAGACTAGATAGTTTATCAACAATTAAAGCGCACTGTTTGCAGATATGGAGGCTGAGAAGTAAGATCTTATGGTGAATGGATGGAAGGCTATCGATCTCTCTAGGGCCTCTTCTGTTTGAGCCCCCACTCTTGAGGGCCCCTTCAAGGCTGCCCCACTCCAGTATTGCCTTGTGGGGCATTAGGATTTCACACGCCAGTATTAAGGGATACAAAATGTGATGGCAATAAAAAAAAGGAAACAAAGTTTATGTATTTAGAGGGTGGGGAGCTGTGGATTGGGTAGGGGAGTGGGAAAAAAATCAAATTGTGTCATATACTGGTACAAATTCCCAGTATTGAGTGTGATCATGTGTATATACAATATAGCAATAAAGATAAAAATTAATTTAAAAAATTCAGTGTGTAGCAATCTTGTAGATTTAAATGTTTCCTTGAATCCATCTGTCTTTAAATATCTGGAAGTCAGAAACTTGTACCTGAGAAGTATGTATTTATTAAATGATAGTTAATAATCTCACACTCACTACCCATGGTAATCTTAAGACTGGTTCATTAATTCAGTAAATATTTGGGAATGCCTGCCATGTACTAGATTCCTTGCTGGGTGTGTTGGACTCAAAGCTTAATAAGACACATTCCCTGTCTTCTCTGTTTATCAGTCCTGGCAATGAATAGGGGAAAGTGTGAGAGTGACATATTCATAAGGCTGGAGGGTAGAGAGGTCAGACCAAGCCTTAGAATGGAAGGGATGTTTTGGCTGGGTATGAAAGAATGTTGGAGACTGAATGTGTCTGGGTAAGCTGTATGTGATACATTGTCACCTTTTTACACATCACTATTTGATAGATGTAAAGTTGACACAAAATAAGTTAAGGTCATGATATTACTGAGTATGATAGATTTTTAAACTAATGGCTCGGTCTGTTGGGCACCATTTTACTATAGAGTGCCTATATCCCCTTTAAGTAGAATGAATAAGGATCTTCTATAATCGATGTCTAAGGCACCAAACCCAATGTGTAGCCCTCATAGTTATTACAGTGAACTATAAAACTTGCTATCATTTGACTGAATGTTTCCCAAAGGCACTCCTGGTAAAAGCTTCACTGCCGGACTGTGGTATTATTGGAAGGTGTGGGGACTAGTGGAATACAGTTAGGCCATTGTGGGCATGCCCTTGAAGAGGATGTTTGGATCCCAGCCCCTTCTGCTTTCTAATTACTTTCTTGCCACCGTGAAGGGAGGTGTTTCTTCTGCAACATGCTCCACCTGCCCTGCCATAGGCCTTAAAGCAATGGGCCAATGGATCTTGCACTCAAACTCTAAAACTACAAACCAACACCAAATATCCCTCTATTTGAGTTGATTTCTTAGCGTTATTTTTTTCCCAACAATAAAAATCTAACACAAGGATGCACAGTAAATACTAGAAAGTTAACCAGCTAGTCATGTGATAGTAGCACTGTGTCAGCACCATTACGCCTATGATGAGCTCTTCTTTTTTTCTTTTTTACCTCTGCTTTTAATTATGGTTCAGGCTAATGCTTTTCCAAAGCATAGTGTTTTTATTTCTACTTTTTTGCTTTTCTGATGCCAAAAGAGGGTCAAAAGAGCTCTTTGTATCTGATGGGCAGATTTAGAGCCCCAATCTGCCCCTGCCTAATCTTGGATAAGTTAGTTAACCTCTTTGTGCACAGTATCCACAGCTGAGAAATGAATATTCAAATATTTGTGTCATTAGAGTGCATGAAGGCCTATGTGAGATCATACATGTAGAGCATAGTACTTGGCCAGAATGTAATAGTTGAAAAAAATGGGCTTGCAGAGGGGTTCCCCAATTACATTGCAGAAGCAATTATCTTGGCTCTCCAGTGACCATAGCAAGCTGCTATCAGAACTTGGATCAAAGCCACAGTCTTCTGGCTCCCAGCTCTGCTTCCATTTTAATGGGATGCATTTGATGTTTCTATCATTTTACTGGATAAATGAGAGATTACATGAAAGATTCAGCTTTTTATGGCTCTATGGGAAGGTTTAAGAATATGTCTACAGATTTTTAACACTCCTGCCCTCAGAAGGTGGGGTTTCATTCTACTTCCCTAAAGCATGGACTGAATGATTTAGCAAATAAATCACTGTAGAAGTGATGGGATGTCCCTCTAAAATCAGGTCATAAAAGGACTGTGGCTTCCATCTGAGTGGTTCTCCTGACCTTCCTCTTGTGTCACCCACTGTGGGAGCAGACAGTGCTTGTTCATCAGAATGCTGAGGCAGCCTCTGGAGAGGTTGGTGTAGTAGGGATAAAAGACTGGAAACACGTCCCTCCCAGCCACCCTTGAGGGGACCATGGCTTCCTTAGAAAGCCTGAGCCAGAACCACCCCCATTAAACTGCCTGCACATTCTAGAGACTGTGAGATAATACATGTGTGTTGACTTAAGTTGCTCCATGGGAGGTCATGTGTAACAAATGTAGTGTCTGTGTATAGAATGGAATTCAAAGCCTTTTAATTTTTTTTTTTTTTTTTTTTTGGAGACAGGGTCTCACTTTGTAGTTCAGGCTGCCCCTGAGCTCACTATGTAGCCCAGGCAAGCCTGGAACTCAGCAATCCTCCTGTCTCTGCCTCCCGAGCGCTGGGATGACAGGCGTGAGCCACCATGGCCGGCACTGTGGTATGTGGTATTGATTGCTGGTGGGTGTGAGTCTCCACACCCAGCATTGTATGTGGTTACCAGGGATCGAACTCAGGACCTTGCGCTTGCAAGGCAGTCGCCGAAACCACTGAGCTAAACCTCCGGCCCGCCTTTTAATTTTTTAATCTGATGCACGTTGTAATACACCTCCATCAAGCACCCTGACTGGTATGGCCAGGTTACTGAGATGACAGCTCTAGGTACGTATGTTCAGGTGGCTTTTAAAGAGTACAGTTTTCAGAGGATGCCATTTGACTTCTGGACAAGCCAGAGCGAGATTACTGTACTAGAGTTTAGCTCGGCATTTCTGAGCCTTAGGCAATTCACTGCCTTAGCAGACACATTTAGGATCACAGATTCTAATTCTAGACATATGAAGCAAAGGTGGACTCACATTCCTCATGAAGCCCTGAAGCCTGGCAAGCTAAGTGACTCTCCCTAGAGGCTGCAACTAGTCTGTACTGAGCATTGAGGCTTCCTCTCTCATCACCTAGGACTATTTGGTAACGAGCAAGAGTCTGATTTCTACTGTTGCGCCAGTAGGAATGGCTGGTGTGTAATCCGGGACATTAAACTGTCTAAAAATCTAGAGAAGTAGTTAGCTGCTTGAGCCAGGTGCTCTGACTATTGTTCAGGGTGAAACGCATGGTGATTTACCCCTTAGTAAGCCTAAGTGCTATTGTAGAGAAATCAGTTCTGCAAAGAAATCAGAGAGTTGTGGTACGAAGAAATAGATGCTTCACAGTCCAAGGAGGAAACAGGGGACAGGCGGACACTTTGTTGTACGTGCTTCTCTCAGATTTTTCTGAAAACTTTTGTTTTCTTTGCTTCTTATAAATATTCACCAGGACTCTTAACTCCCAAGAGCAGAGAACATGACCTTCCTTGTACAAGTTGCCATTGCATAAAGGCCTTCTTAAAACAAGCATATAGGGGAGCCCAAGGTAGATGTGTTTGCTTTTTGCCATAACAAGGCCCAGAAACTGGGTGGCTTAACCCCACAGAAATGTATTATTTCAGTTTCGGGATCCTCTAAGGCCATAATCAAGGTGTGTCAGGATCGTCATCCTACTGAAGCCTGTAGGGAAGGATCCGTTGCCTCTTCCAGCTTCCTGGAGCCCCAGATGTTTCTTGGCTCATGAGAATACCCCCCACCCTGTCTTCCTGTGCATCTCTGTGTCCACATTTCCCTCTCCTATTAATGATAGTGGGCATACTGATTTGGGGCCTATGGTATTATCCCTGCCTAACTTGATCACCTCCTCAAAGACCTTATTTCCAAAGATTATCAAATTAAAACATAGCAGAGATTAGGGCATCAGCCTTTCTGTTCAGGGGATGTAATTCAACCTGCTCCCCAGGTGACCACATATCTTCTCTCTGCAGTATGGTAGGTGAGCACAGGCCATTGGCTTTCCCAGTCACTGAAGTGTTTTATTTGTGCTTCGGCCCCACAGTGCCATTCCCAAAGCTTTGCTTTTAGCAGCATGAGAAAACACTTGGAGGGGGCTGATTTGGGTTGCCTTGGCACGTGCGATACCCATTGGCCTTAGAAAGCTGCCTCTGTTTAGGCTTGATGAGAACTGTACAGACTTTAAACGCATCCTCTAGTAAGTTTTTCATTATAAAGGCGTGTTGATGTCGGTTAAAAGGGAAGAAAGCAGATTAGCACTCGAGTGAATATCCTCCTCGTGGAAAGAAAAGACTGGCATCAGCAGGCTTCTGTGGAAACTTCTAGGCTGTCAGACTCTGCTTTGAAAGAGTACTTCGTTTTAAATTTTAAAATGTGTTGTTTGTATGAAAGTTTGAAATTACAGAAGAAAACACACCTAGTAAAGAACAAATATGGTTGCTGTTAACTTAAAAACTCAAGTGTGCTCTATTGTGCTGTATATTGATTGATTGAGCCATGGGTTTCTTGGTGGATTGATTTTCTGTTTTGAAAACAACATGGGAGATTGTGTGTGTTGAATTCAAAGGAAGTCATCGCTCAAGGTTAGCAGCACCACAAAGAGAAAAGTCTGGGTTTGTGTTTGTAATTCCCAACCCTGAGTATCAGCCCATAAACTAGTCAGGTATGTCAAGTTGCCTTATCGGCCTTAATTAGCTAACAATATCAGCCTTAGTTAGCTAACAATGTTTGGCTTATGGTCTGGTTCTGAAAAATCCAAGATCAGGGGACCACAAGTGTTGAGGGTCTTTGGATCCGGCCTCGGATCTGGTGGAGAGTGAACTTGAGTGAAGCAGAGAGAGATGAGGAGACACCCTGTGGTACCAGCTCTGTGGGGGTTGGCAGGGTGTGGGCTGAGGCAGAAGGATACTAATTTCAAGTCCAGCCTGGGCAATTTAGTGACTTAGTGAGACTCTGTCTCAAAAAATATATATATTTTTTTTTTCAAAAGAGCTTAAGATGTAGCTCAGCGTGAAGGCCCTTGAAATGGTATCTAATGCTATTTTAAAAAAAGGGAGCATATTTGTCACAAATCCACTCTCAATAAGTAATCCACTGCAGAAAAAACAGCATTGCTCTGTGCGTGGTGGAATCACTTCCTAGAGGCCACACCTCTTGACACTTACCTCACTTTCAACGTGATTTTTGGCGGGAAGATCCAGATCGGAGCAGGGGTCCCTGAAGGGTCTGGCACAGCAGCTCCACTCTGTAGATTGTGCTCTTTGAAGTGTCACCATCCTCTGCTCAGCACGGGGAAAGAGGCAGGGGACAGAGGCAGACCTGTCCCTGGGTGAATGGCCACAGCTCACCCTTTCACAGATGGATGTCCTGGCATGTGAGTCCCAGGGTCACTCACGGTGTCGCCCCGTCTACCCACCATCTGTCAGGGTTCTGGCCGTAAAACAGGTAGAGGATGACTACAAAGTGAGTGGTGACAACCGTGATCCATCTTCTTTGTAGCTAGGCAACATAAAAAGACACATTTCTTATGCTCAGCCTTAATTCCAGTGTTCTTTTTGGCTAGTGCAGCTAATTAATTTGTTAGGGAACTGGGAAAGACTTCAGATTTAGGAAAGACAGAGCCAGGGCTGGGGCACAGCTCAGTGGTAGGCTGCTTGCTGAGCATGCTCAAGGCCCTGGGCTGGATCTCGAGTACTGCGAAACAACAAGAAGAAAACAGAATCACCCTGGTTTTGTGGGCCAGGGTAGAAGTCATTCTGAATAGACCCGTTGTTTGCTGGCATACAGACCACTGTTACTTACCTGGTCTTATTTGGATTTGAATTCTTGAAGTGTCCTGAAGCGATGGCAGGTTTGTACCTAAGGAGCAGTTGCAGAGGCCTGGACCGTGTGTCCAGCTGTGCGTCCCAGAGGGACCTCTCTGTTCTGTGGATGAGGTACTTGAAAAGCTCCAAAGGCGTCATTCTGTAAGTGGCTGAGCTACGGCTAGATTTTGGTGCCACCTTTCTCATTTGTCTGGAGCTCGGTGCATCGCAAAGAAGAGAGTCGAGGGGGAAACGAACATCTGGTGGCCGCAGAATCTGTCACGTTCGTGCCTGTCCCAGCTTTCTGACTGCCGTGCAGTAAGCAGTGAAAGGCATGTGTGTTTTAGAACTCGGAGGTTCTGAGATTAGATCCCCCCAGTCCACGGATCCGCTGAGAGGCAGTGGCCCTGCTTGCTACCCTCTCTGAGCATCATCTCCTGCCTTGTGAGATCAAATTAAGCGCCTTCTGAAATCGCTGTGGGATTTGAGGAAGGTCTGTAATGTTCTCAAAAGAGCAGTAGGGACGTAGCGTTCAGTAGGTGATTTTTCTTCCTTGCTTGTCTCATGTAGAAACCAGGACACCTGTCTGCTAGGGTTGTCCTGGAAGGATACGGCGGGAGCAGAGCTGAGACCCTTTACCCAGAAGTTCCCGTGAAAGGCGTGCGGAGACATCAAAACCATTTCTGTGAAATTATATCATTACTCCAAGAGAGCATATTTTCCAAAGGTTAATTTTTCTTCTTTCAGATCTGCCTGCAGGCTTGAGAGATATGTTCTAAAAATTTAGATCAATAAATGCAACTTGCAAAATGATGTCCAAGAGGGGAGATTTCAGGCATCCCCACGGACATGTGAGCCCGGGGGTCCTAGGGTCTGAGGGAGGAAGGAAGGAGGGGCGTGCCCTGGGGTGCGCTCTGGGCGACTCCTCTCATTCCCTTCTGTTTAATTGGAAGCCGGGCAAGGGCCTGTGAAGCCCACCCCGTCTGGGGCCTGGCGCCTGCTGTGCCATGTCTCACATCTCCCACCCCGGGCTTCCCCATCTTCCAGGGGGAGCAACTATCTCTAATAGGGTGGCTGTGACAGATGCCGTGGGAATTCTGATTTTGGGATAATGAGCTGTCATATGTCATTTCACTTAAACACAATAATACAAATATTTTGATCAAACATTTTCTCCAGCTGTTGAGCGAAAGCAATAAAAGCAGCGGGAAGCGCCAGAGAATTCGCTGTTTCTGAAATGTTTTACCCTTTGGAAGCTGTTGCCTGTTAACTCTTTAGGTCTCTGACTGTCTCTCCTGCCTCCCTTTCTTTTCCTGGCCCCCTCTGATTCTTCTCAACGCACCGAGCCCAGGGACTGCGAGTAAAGAGACTGAATTTGGGGGTGTGCAGCAGGTGAAACCGACGACAGCTTGTCTGAGTGCCCTGTCCCTTATTCTGTCCCCACCACAGTTGCTGCTGCAACTAGTAAAACGCAGCTCCATGTGGCCTTTGCGGCCAACTCGCCAGATCCCGCACTAGTCCGGAGTGCAGACCCGAGCCTCACTCGACCCTCCAGCCTCTGAAGATCACATCCAACTTGTAGGCAAGTCTTTTGATACAGCTGTCTTGGCACTGAGTCCTTGAACCTTCCTCCTGCTTGGAGTGGGTTTGGATGGTTAATTTCCACTGTGTGGTTCTCCAGCCCCTTCCTACTTTTTCCTCTTTTTCCTGACTTGGCTTCCGTGACCTCCACCTTCCTTGGCATTAGGTGGAGAGGGACACGATCCCACGGTGAGCGTCCAGGCTGAAGGCAGGCCCGGGGAGGGTCAGGTCTGCAGGGATGCCAGGCTCGGGTGAGCAGTGACCACGTTCCCAGTGGAAGCCAGGGTACAAGCATTCTGAATGCATCCTTCGGGCTTAAACTGCTAGGGGAGAAGGCCGGCACCCCTTCAACCGAGCGGCCTCTGACTCGGCTGTGCCACCAAGCCTAGCATTTTTTGTCCTACTAGCTGCCATTCAGGGGCAGGAGCAGATCAGGTGTGCGGACTTCCTTTAAAGTCAGTTGTGGCCCCTTCGACTCCCTGAAGTATGCCAATGTGCCCCCCGGGCCTCCCTCCTGCTTCTGCACCCTGAGGAGGCCTGGGCTCCCACCCCAGTGACCTCTTCACGGTTTGCTTGGGCTCTTTGGTCTCTGTGCCCCACTGCTTCTCCTGTGTCTCTTTTTCCTCTTCTCACAGCTCTGCCTCCTCTGCACATCACCCGCCGAGGGCTTTGCGCCCGGCATCCTCGTCACTCACCCCGTGTCATCCCCACCGGCCCCGGGACGGAATCCCCACTTCAGGTTTCAGCCTTGACCCTGGACGAGTAGACCTGGATCTGCCGGTCTGCACACGTCCCTTCCGTGGAGCCTGGGGACCAGGTTCCCTCGAGCTCCACGCATCCTGGATGGAACCGTGCCTGTGCCCTGCTTCTGGGGCCAAGATGGGCACTGCCCTGGGTCAGAGCCTCGGGAGTAGCCCCAGGCTTCCGTGTCTGTCCTCCATGTCCGGTGTCCGTTGCTCGTTCAACCTGAGACGCCTTCCACCCCCTCCACCTCCGCTTTTGTCTCCCAGCCTGGATTTCTCTACATCTTCTCCTTCCCACAGGAATGTCATCGCCTCTGGCTGTTCTGTCTCTGGGAGACATCTCAGTCCCCACCTGAACCCTCCCAGTGGCCTGGTGCAGCTGTGCCGCCTCTGTGCCCTGCCCTCATTTTCTTCCAAGACCTCTAGGAAGCAGATCTCCAAGCACGCCACCGAGGGCAGCCCTGGGAGCTCACTGGAAGTGCAGATGGTCAGGCCTGGCCTTGGGTCCACTGAGCGGAGGCCGTGGGGTGGGGCTCAGCAATTTGGATTTTTTTTTTTCCTTTCCAGTGCTATGGGTTGAGCCCAGGACCTCAAACAGTTGTGTGTGTCCTTCCTAGAACAGCTCAAGATCATACATTGGAGCGATACTTTTATGACTGAATAGGTAACCACGGAGAAGCATGCAGGGGAGGGTGTGGGCTAGTGGTAACCAGGGCCCCTGTCTGCCACACCCACTCAGGCCGGGGGAAACATCTGTGTATCAGATGTCACCATGCTGGGGTGATTTGGTGAGTAGTACTATAGCACGACGCCGACAGTATAATACTGATGATAGTATTTAAGCCATCTAACTGTGCGCCTGTGAAGATGGGCATTTATTGTTATTAAGCAGACATGTGAGCTTTCTTCTTTAATTATTAAACGTGGGCCTGTGTTACTTCATCTTAATGTGATAATAAAAGTATTAAAAATGAAGGAAGGTGGTTACAATATGCATTAACTGCATCATATACTTTATATGCAACCCAACACAATTCTCTTCACCTAGTATGGCTCAAACCAGCCGCAGGGCTGGGTCCCTGTGGCCCGGAGGCCCAGGGAAAACCATACCGCTGAGCTTCCCTGGCTCACGGTCCACCGCGTAACCAGAGCTCCAGAGGCTTTGGAGGCCTGGGCCTCTGTGACCTGCTGAGGGTCACTGAGCTGGACGTTTCCCCCAAGCAGCTCTCTCTCTCTCTCTGTGTCCACCCCACGTGTCTCAGCACAGCCTTTCCGTGGGCCTTGGGTCCCTCTGACCCTTCCCTTTCCCCTGCCAGCCCACCCTCCATGTACCCTCTTATATCCACGGTACCCTCTTATATCCTAAGACACCTTCCAGCTGTTGTCACTGTTGGTCAGGAGCACCCCACCCCCACCCCTCCTCCCGTTGGAACCGCACTACCTCTTAGACTCAGATTCAACCACTTTCTGACTCTTGATGTACCAACCCAGAGGCAGCCTGGAGAACAGTTCCTAAGTCAGAATATCATGTCTAAACTTTCTAAGATTCCGAGTAGCCCAATCACAGAACACAGTTACTTTCTGTGGAAGTCGTGAGTTGTAGAATGGTCCGAGAGAAGTTGGTAACATCGGGAACATGGCTGTGTCTCCTTCATGAAACATCCTTGAAGGCTGAGTTATCCTCGGTACACTGGGTCTCTTCTCCTAACTCTGCATCTCTGCTGCATGCTTCTGTTGTCCTGACAGAGTAATGCAGGCTTGACTGTTGATTTTTAGTACTTTTCTGCATCGAAAAAACAGAACAGTATCTTGAGCTCCCAGTCCTGAGTTTATTTGGGAATGTGACCCTTTCACGATTTTTACCTCTTGAGGACCTTTGGCTTTGGAAAGGAAAATAGACTTCATTTTGGGGGCACAAAGATTTCTCTTAAAATTCCCATCAAGGAGCCTTCCCTTAGTGTTAACACTCAACATGATTGTGTGTTTTTCTTTTGTAGATTTATTACATTAGCATTTAATTACTCTTCATGACAGTATTAAATTTCATGAGTGATTTATAGTTTTAATAGAGACTTGTATGATTTATTGCACTTGGCATTTGAGGTTTACCAAATTCTTAAGAGCCATGAGTACTAAAATTGCTTAATCTGACCCTCTCGCGCACAACCACAGCATGGGCGAAACCCTAAATTCAAGTATAAGAGGGACAGTGGCACCGCCCACCCCAGTTCTGTTGTATTTTACTGTTCGCTGTTGTGATGTGCAGTGGAAGTGGTGGTGGTGAGAACGTGTGTGTTCTTCAGTAGATAAGAGAGGAGCCTTCTGGTTATTTTGGTTCGTTTGTTGTTGTTGTTTTAAACTAACAGCTCTGAGTTTCCTGGATATTGAATGGACAGTTTTGACCTGCTCTCTATTGGTGACCAGAAGAGCTGCCCTGATGAGTCCTGGGGTATTATCTGAGATGCTTCTTGGAGGAACTGGGGCAGGGGTGGCACAGGGACTACAAGGCCAGGCAGTACCAGAGTGTCCACTGGACAGTCTGTTTTGGCTGCTGTCGAATAGGTGGCATTGGGCTCTACCTCCTGTGCTGCTGTCAGGGTCTTTGCCAAGAGACGCTCACGTGCTGATCTGCTCGCCATTTGTTCCTCAGTGTTTCCAGCGTATCTCATCTTTGGAAAGCATTGACTGCCCCTTCCAAGCTGGGGTCTCAGATCCGGCCAGCTTTTCACATGGTCTCCGCTCCCTGTCCTGAACTTTCCACCCCTGCGTGTCCACCTGCTCATCTGATCCCAGCGTTCTTCCCAGATGCATCCAGCTGTTGCTATAAAATGAGCATTGTTTCAATGAGCTGCTGTCTCCTTATTTTCAGTAGAAGCGAGAGGGTAGCTTAGCGGCTCACTTTCTTGTTTTCACAAAAGACTTTATCAACTTGCACTTCTGGGGGAAAAAAAAAAAGAGATGTGCTTTAGGGCTGTGGCTTCTCCCTCTTGGTGGTAAGGATAATCCTCTAGGGCCCTTGGCCTAAGGGCAGATAATCTCTCTGGGGTTATCTGTTAATTACTAGTGAATGTGTGAAGTATTTGTGAAAAGGCTTTTGAAGAGAGCTCCACGCGCTGCTGCTGCTGCTGCTGCTGCCGCTGCTGCCACTACAGCCACCAGCCTGCCAAAGGGCCCAGCTTCCTGGGCAGAGGGTGTGCACAAGCTTGGTTCCCTGCAAGTGCTGGTGGTATTCTCTTGCTAAATTGTTTGCCTTTCTAATGAAGTGAACTGTTTGTTTGACTCCTCGGAGGAAGGTATTTAACCAGCCACTAAAGTAAACGTTGGAGACATTCAAATAAGCTATGTATATCTGCTTTGTGGAGGGAAGGAAAATAGTTTGGCCTCCCTCACCTCCGGGAAGAGTCGTTAAGGAACTGTTTAAATAATAAACTGAGCCTAGGAGCGGATATTGCTGCCTCCCGGCTGGGGCTTTTGTGCTCTCTGAGCTGGCCTGGGAATTCCTCTACACAGCCACGAGGGAAGGAGAGAGCCGCTCCATTCTTGCACTTAGTAATTGTGATTTATTTATGTGTAGAGGGACTTCTGCTTCATTCGTTCTTGATTAAAACAGCCCATTTAGCCCCCAAGATGGCCTGCAAATGCTCATGTGACTTCGTTAGTCATGACAAAGAGCCTACTTGGAGCAAGTGACACCCTGAGGCTCATGGCTGAGTCCTGCCAACCCAGCTGGGGACTTTCCCGGGAGCTGCTCCTTGGTGCTTTGGCACAGCTTCAGAGGTACCAGTGTGTCAGGACCCAGATGTGCAAAGACTAAAGTAAAGCCCCACGGACACGGGATTCTCTTCCAGGCCAAGGCCTAGGTTGCAAGTGGGGTATGAATGTTAATGGCAGGTATACAGGAAGATGCCTCAGTTTTTGCAGTACTAAGCATTGAACCAAGGGCTTTTGCAGTGAGCTATATCCCCTAGTCCTCCTTATTTTGAGATAGGGTCTCGCTAAATTGCCCAAGCTGGACTCGAACTTGGTAATCCTCAGTGGTGCGTTTCAAACTTATGTTGGAGATGAGAATGAAGCAGGCAAGGCTGGAAACAGATTTTTTGGTGAGAGATGTCTAGTTTTACTCCTGACTTCTTGCACTGTTTGTGAAGCTCAGGGGAAATTGGGGTGGGGCTGTTCAAAATTTATTAAGAATTTCAACACAGAAGAACAAGCACCAAGCTTCGGCCCTTCAGAGGAAGGACCCAGGCCTGTAGGTCCCAACCTTTGAAGTCCCATCCTGGGTAAATCTTGGCCCTTCCTACCTAAGTGGCTTTCCTTTCTTAGCTTCTTTCATCCCTGTTTCTTTTTTGTAAAATGGAGACACGAATACCTGCCTCAAGGAGCTGTCACGTCATGTAAACAAGAGCACAGAGAAATGTTCAGTACTTTTCCTCCATCAGAGTACTCAGCTCACTAAGTGATGGTTATTCACTGTCTACATCTATTTGTGGCTGTAAAAGTTTTCTGTCCCCAGATGGTTGAGTGAAGGAGAGCGGATGGTTGCTCTGAAGTTTGGGAGCCAGAGAGAGGTCCTGGCCTCACTTGGGGACAAAGACCAGGAGAACCCTTCGGTGGGCACGATTGAGGAGGGCATGAGAACCAGATGGCCTGAGCCCTCAGCTCTCCTTGGAGCTGCAGCTCCCCTGTAGAAAAGCATTGAATGTCTCGGTAACTGCGATGCTAGGATTGGAGGGAGAGGAGCTTAGAAACAGCAGTGAAATCCTTCCATGTGGATACTGTGAGATTTGTGGACCCCTTTCACAGGCATCATTTGGTGTTTTGAACAACTTCGGAGAATAAATAGCATTGAGTCTTACTGACCTTATTTTATGGGTTAAAAAAACCTGTATTACGACAACAGTTGTTATTGTAATTTGTTTCTCTTGACAGTTATAAAAGTGTGGTTGAAGTTGGGGAGCTTTTCCAGCTGCTGAGAAGTTTAATGCGTAGCAGATGGGGATCACAGCAGCAGCACCCAGCTCAGGGCCACAGCACACATCCTGCAGGGTGCTGAATGTTTGGTCTTGTTCTGCTTTTGGAGAAAGGGAAACCTAGTAGGAATCATGGCTTCCCTTACTTTCATACTGTGAGGATGGTAAATTTTACGCAGTTCTGTATGGGTGTCAGATGACTGACAGGTCCCCACCAATTGGTCTGTTGCCTAGGATCGGTTATAAATACCTCTGCTCTGTTCTAAATACAGTGTCATCGTGCCCTAGTCATTAGTAAGCTTTGTTAAATAGCAGAGGAAGGGGAACAGCAGTCCCCCTCTCTAGAAAATGTGGGCCCCTCTGCACAGTGGCAGCTTCCTGAGAAAAAGGGTCATCTTTGAGGATGAAGCCATTGTCACCAGGAGCGGAAAGAGTGCAAGTAAAAGTGCAGCCTGCATCACCATGTGTAGACCCCGAGATAGCATAGTAGGGGTAGGCCAAGCCCCATATAGCTGGGCTAGAAACCATGGGTCACCCAGGGAGAGGATCGACCAAGATAGAGATTGCATAGACAGTGTGTGGTGCAGGGCCCTGGAGGAGGGGCCTCAGGGGAGCTGGCTGGAGAGGTTGCACATGGAAGCCCAAGGAGAAAGTGGCAGGAGAACCCAGACCTCCGGAAGCACAAAGGGTGGACAGCCAAACACCTCTGATCTTGCATCAAAGTCCGAGAGTCATCGCTTGTTCATCAGAAAGACTCCATAAGCTCCCGATGTGCAGACTAAAGGGTTTGCTGATGCCCCCAGATCGGTCATCACTACCCTCTCAGTTCTCAACCAGAAGGTTGGCTATTGGAATTCTGGGATTTTTTTTTTCTTTTTGAATGTTTTCATGCACTAGGACTATAGGAAACACAGAGAGAAAGAACAGGAAATCAGTGGCCTCTGGCAGGCTGCCTTGGGAGCAGGAGCCCTAAAAGGTGGCAGGTCAGAGATAGCCCGAAACGCATCCCATGTTTTGTAATTAAGAAGCCGGGCATGGGGGTGGGAGGCTGAGACAGGAGGATTGAAACTTGGAGCCCAGCCTGGGCAACTCAGCAATGCTCTGTCTCAAATTAAATGAAAGAGGGGCTGGGGATGCAGCTTTGGGTAAAGTCTTTGGGTTCAAAACTCAGGACTAAAAAAAGAAACAAACGAACGAAGGAAGGAAGAGTTAAGCTAATAGTCAAGATGGGACAGCAGGTGAGATAGCAAAGGGAGGATAGCCGAAGGAGAACAAGTTACAACCTAGAGAGGACGCACGTCACAGCCGTGACGCTGGGGACTTGTGAACGAGTGTGCAGGCAGCCATAGGCTCTGAGTCTGCACGTTTGGGAATATGAATGGAGAGCTCGTAAGCGGAAAGACATTTTTAATCCCTCAGCTGATGCCACGTGATGGAACCCCACACAGCCAGTGTCTTCGAAGACGCGCGGAGAGTGTGTGACTTGTGGGTCACACGTGATTGCTGGGAGAGGAAAATTAAAAGAAAAACCTGAATTCCTTCTTACATTCCCTTGAGCCACGGTCAGAAAAGGACTTTTCCCCTGTGCAGCGGGCAATTCTCTCTCCTCTCGCACTTCCTGTTAATTCGAACAAGGGAGTCACTTCGTGTGCTTTAGTATTTTACAATCACGATGAAAGAAGTACTTAAAATAAACTCTTTGCTTAAAAGCTTTGTGTGCTCCAGCAAACAATGATGCTTCCTAGACAGTAGAGTTCAGAGTTGAAGGGCAAGAAAGTAGAGCCTTTTAATGCTCACAGTGTGCAATAAACATGCTGGAATTTCAATGGACTCCAAAGGGTAACAATAATAGCATTAAGAACAGGCTGGCGCCTTTGATGTTATTGACAAAAAAAGGGGGAGGAGTGGGGAGAGGGGCCCCTGTCATTTCTGTCATGAGCTTTTAAACTTTTGACCTCCAACCTTTTGTGTCAAAGAGCTGTCTCCATACGAGCATTAGTGACCGGCCCAAGTCTCCAGAATGCACTGGTGCATCCTTTGGTGGGAAAGGACTCGGGGAGGCTCAGAAGGGTCCCAGCGTGGGGGGTGTCGTTGTTTGCCCCTGTGGTAGGTTCGGTAAGATGCTCACAGCCTCAGCAGGCTCTTAGGTGAACTTCCGGCAGTGGGAGTTTGGACATCGGCCAGCTCTGTGTTGAGCTCTGAACTCAGGGAAACCTGCATGGAATTCCAGAGAAAAGGGGGCCTGGCCCCTGGGTTCCTGCATCTTGCCTGGTACTAGAGACGCGTGAGGTAGTATCCTCTGGTGTCTAGGAAGGAAGACTGGCCTGGGCCACTGCTGCCATTTGCATAGCCTCAGTTTCCCCTTCTGCCTTCCTTTCCTCTTCACGTTTCTGTAATAAACACCGAGTTCCTGCTGGCCATCAGATGATGGAATCTTCTTCCTCTGTCCCAGCCCAGGGCACCAAGTAGACAACTGTGGCCCGACTTTGTGTAACCAGCGAGATGGGTTGGGACGCCGCTGTCCTCCGTATCGCGGGACGCAGTGGCCTGCTCGAGCCCTTGCCCTGCTCACCATTTGGTGTCTGCAAGGCGTTCTGTGCGAGGGCGAATGCTCCAGGACAGGCAGGCAGACAGAAGGGCCTGGCCTGCGGGGTGCGCTGTGCAGGAGGAGCCCCCGCTGGCCGCGGTTACCCTGACTCTACACGAGGGAGGGAGGGAGGGAGGGAGGGAGGGGCACACAGTCTTGGGGGACCTCTAGGGAGCTTGGTGATGGCTCTTGCCGGAGACCTGGATGCAGAGGAACGTTCTCCACTGAGCCATGCGCAGGCAGCTGTTGGAGGGCCGTCTGCTCTGAGGCAGGAAGCATCCGTGAGAGGCAGGGTTCTCAGGGATGGCACGGAGATGTCAGGTGCGGAGGTTGGACTGGGAAGACTGTCTCGGGCACCGCCGGTTTGTGGGGAGAAAGTCCAGGCTGGGTTTTAGGTGTGTAGATCGGTGAAGTATGTTAGTCCCTCCTATCCACGGGGGGTGCTTTCCAGGAGCCCCAGTGCATGGCTGAAACTGGGGAGAGTACTAACCCCTTCAGAGGCTCTTTCTCCTTTGCACACTTATACACACACATACAATACGCACCACACACCTACGATCAGATTTGATTTATGAATCAGAGCCAGGCATGGTGGCACATACCTGTGATCCCAGCACCCTGCAAGGCTGAGGCAGGAAGATCACAAGTTTGAGCCCAGCCTGGGCAACTTCATGACTTAGCCAGAGCTTGTATAAAAAGAAAATAAAAATAAAAATAAGACTGGGGATGTAGCTCTGTGTGAAGGCCCTGCTAACAGTTTTTTAAAAAATGATGAAGTAGGCACAGTAAGAGATGAACAGTAATGACTAATAAACTAGAAAAGTTATAACAGTATACTGTAGCACAAGTCGGTGCCTATACAAGTTGTGTGAGAAAGAAGTGGAATAGTGAGTCTAAAAGGCTTAAATAATGACTGACATATATTGAAGTGTGTTGTGGCATAACTGTGATCTCAGTAACCTAAGAGGCTGAGGCAGGAGGATCCTAAATTTGAGCCTAGCCTGTCTCAAAATAAAAGAGGGTGAGAATATAGCTCAATGCAAGCACTCGAATTTCAGCCCCTAGTACCACAAATATCAAAATTTTAAAAAATTACCCCATGGGTTGTGTTTACCTTGATTGTTTTGATTGTTCTTGTTGATGAGGAGTGGATCTTTTCGCTGTGAACTGGCAGGCACTACAGTGGGATGGATGGAAGAGATGGAAAGGGGAGAGTCAATAACACTCTGCAAAAGCTTCCAGAATAACTTGGAGCGAAAGGAGCAAGCATGTCACTCATTTCTTATGCGACAGAGTTGTCATCCTGTGCACTCCAGACATGGCTGGTTTTCCCTTTGGGAAGGGGTCATGCAGTGGCTGTGCTGGAGTAGTGGGGGTATCATTGTCCTGAAGGCAAGGGCGGTGCTGACACACTGAGCTCCGTGCCTGGTCCTCGCTGAGCACACTGGGTGTGTGCTTCTGAGAGCTTGTGCTGTTCTGGCTTTGGGAACAGGATTTAGGAGCAGAGCTGGCACTGTCACGGTGCCAGATATCCCCCGTGGCAAAGGATCGCTGCTTAGTGCCTTTTCTGGTCTGCCTCTGGTATTGGGTAGCAAGCGCATCCGGCTAGGATCTGTCATCCGGCTTCAGTTGGCTGGAACTGGGGCGGATCACTTAGCCCATCTGATCAGATAATGGAATTTTGCCTCTTTAGTGCCCAGGATTGTTTTGATAGTAGCAAATAAAGAGGAATACAACTCAGGGGCATATTAATAAAGCTTTGGAAGTGCTGATTTTATGGTTGTCAGAAGGATTCCAGGAGAAAATATATGTGTTTTATAGAATGCAAAGCATTGTGTACTTTGCTTTCATACTTCACTGTCTGCTTTTCTAGTTTTACAGCACAGGATGAAAGTGCTCCTTTGGAGTGAGCTGGTTTAGGTTGGACGGAGTACCTCAAGAATCGAGTCCTTGCCTTGGCTGTCACTGGTCTACTAATTAAACTAAGCAACTTGGGAGTCCACTGGCTCCAAGGTGCTTGGATCTGAGAATATCATAGGCTTTGTAATAAATATTTCATGCCCTACTTCCATTTTGTAAGCATCAAGAATCCCAATGTAGGTCGGGTGCGGTTGTATGGGATTGTAATCCCAGTACTGGGAAGCTGAAGCAGCAGGGGCACAACTTTAATCAAGCCTGGGCAAATTAGGGACTTGTCTTAAAGTGAAAATAATAGTAATAATAATTTTGAAAGGGTTGGGAATATAGGTAAGTGCACAACTCTAGTTTTGGTTGCTAGTATGACCAAGGGAAAAAACAGATCCCAATTACTTCTTTAGATCTGTGAGTCTGACTTTTGAATCATGCTGTGCAAAAACTGTAGTTTCTGTACAAAAGAACTTATCCCTAGTAACCAATTTCTGCCTTTTAGTTTCCAAACATGTACTGTCGGTCAAATTATACCACCAGCGTATTCATTTCAATGTAAACGGTTCTGTCACTTTTGGTGTATTGGTTGTTCATGGTTTCCAGTGACTGCCTTGAGAGTTCTACAGTTTACTTAGAAGGGTTGTGAGCCATTTTGCAGCCACCTTTCTGTCTGGGTATTTTTTTCTGTCTTATCCTGGTGGGAAAACTAGAAGTAGCAACGTTGTCCAGGTCACAGATCTATGAGGTCACAGGCAGGACACAGTGTGGAGACTGAAGGTGGAAGAGTTTGCTTGGTTGGCCTGTGGGAGATGTGGTTTCTGTCCTTCCACTGGACATCCAGTAGGTGTGATCTTTAGATGAGGAATATGCAGGCTTGCTGACAAAGAAGTTTCCAGAAAACACAAGAGACCAAGTTTTCGTTCACTACTCAGAACACATTAAGGTAGTGAACAGAGATTTCTTTTGTTAATTCACTTGCAAAGGGCTACTTATCACTTTCTTGCAGAGAGCCCGTAATTATGCTTGTTAAAGAGCATAGCACAGGTTTGGCTATTAAAAGAAACCTGAATTGTGGTATGACCAGAGTGTAGTGACAGGTAGCACTTAGGTCTGATATATTAATTAAATTATTTTTGTATACGTATGTGGTGGATGATACCCATGAAAGTTTATACAAGACAGTCAGGACCGTCGGTAGTTACCAGAAGTAAAATTTTTATTGAGTCTTAGAAAGAGCAAGCCAAGTGTGGTGCATGCCTGCAGTACCAGTATTTTGAGAGGCTGAGGGAAAGAGATCACGAATTTGAGCTCACCCCGGGCAATTTAGTGCAAGACTTTGTCTCAAAATTTAAAAGAAAATAGCAGAAAAAAATTTTTTTTCAAATGACTGAGAACAAGCTCAGGGAAAAGGCTGACTTTTAGTTTCCACTGCCAAAACAAAACAAAACAGCATGTAATTAATTAATTTTTCATGTAAATTTGTGTAAGTTTGATTTAATTTATAAGATAAATTTATAAACATAGAGTGATCATTGCTATGATGTGTTAGATCACTTTCACCTGTTATCTTTTTTTTTTTTTTTTTTTTTTTGAGACAGGGTCTCGCTTTGTAGTTCAGGCTGGCCCTGAGCTCACTATGTAGCCCAGGCAAGCCGCTGTGAACTCAGCAATCCTCCTGTCTCTGCCTCCCGAGTGCTGGGATTACAGGCATGAGCCACCATGCCCGGCACTGTGGTATGTGGTATTGATTGCTGGTGGGTGTGAGTCAGCATGGCCAGCATTCTATGTGGTCACTGGGATTGAACTCAGGACCTTGCGCTTGCGAGGCAGGCGCCGGAACCACTGAGCTAAATCTCCGGCCCACCTGTTATCTTTCTTACCTTAAATTAATCTCTGCTTTATAGGCTTTGCTAAAATGAGATATTTTCTTTATTATTAATATGGACATGTTAAAGAAATTTTAAATTGGTTTGATTTGATCGGCACATTGTATACACAAATCACAATCACATGCAACACTGAGAATTTGTACCAGTATATGAAACAACTTAATTCTCATTTTTTCCATTCCCTCCCCATGCCACAATCCCCCACTCCCTATATACCTAAGCTTTGCTTCTTTTTTTAACCATCAAATTTTTCTTTCCCTTCTTTACTTACACCTACCCCCTTTCCCTTTGAATATTTTCAGTTTCACAATATCTGTCATACATTATAAAATTCATTTATATCTGCAGTTTCTCATACCAGAGAAAGGATACCGTATTTACACATCCGTGACCTATTTGTTTCACTTGTGAGTACGTCTTCAAGGTACATCCATTTCATTATAAGTAACTCAAACTTAGCATTATTTATGGCATTGTAATACTCCATTTTAAAGTTGGGCAGACATACAAGAAAGGCTGATGTTTTATGTTTTTACACATAGCATTATTACTCAAAAAATAGCAATCAGTACAAAAAAATGTGTATTTTTTCTGATACATAAAAATTTCTGAAAATTAATTTCTGCTGGTGTTACTCTCACATAAGGCCTATCAAGATTTTTCTGTAAAAGGCCAGCTAGTGAATACATCAGGCACAGTGGCGTCTGGGTGGTGTCTTAGCCGGGCTGCTCTGCCGTGGCTGCACGGATAAGCACGGCAGGACCCTGTGATGCTTCATTCTCCAGAGCTGGACCACGTGTCTGCAGATCCTGCCTGTAGCACACACCCCACGGTGAAGGGTCCCGCTCTGGTAGAATGACAAAGCAGTAACTTTTTAAGCCACCATCTATATTTCTAGAGCAGTAGACTGTAATGTTCTTGGCACCTGAGACTGTTCATGAAAGAGTTTTTTTGTTTGTTTGTTTGAGACAGGGTCCCTCTTGGGAGAGAGTTGTTTGTTTGTTTGTTTGTTTTTAATGGGATGGGACAGATGGTTCCAGTCTGGAAGTGACTGAAGGGAACACATAGTCCAGGTCCTGTTCTTGTGCAGTGGATGGTAAGGTTCACGGTCCTGTGAGAATCCAGTGCCCACTGATACGACAGGAGGCAGAGTTTAAGGGGTGATGAAAGTGCAGAGATTTAGGGTTCCTTGGGGAGCAAGGGACCCTTATGTTAGAGGGTGCCAGGCCCAGTCTCTCTTGTGGAAATTCATGTAAAGAAGAGGTTCTATACCTCTGACTCTGGAGAAACTCGCAGCTCCATGAGACGTGCAGGTAGGACCAGGAGGAGGCTTCCTGATGCCCCCCTGGGCTACAGGGGTACCAAGCCGGCCCACAGCCATCCCCTCAGTGCACAGCTTCTTTAACTCCACTCACAGCAAACCATGGGCCACGCACTGCCTTGCTCCAGGCTTGTGTCTCTAATGTAGACCCCTGGTCACACATCTTTGGGTGTCCTCTGGCCAGGTCAGCTTCCTCCTGACACCTTCTTGTCCTCAGTAAGGGTAGGAAGGAGGGTTGCATTAGTGAGTCCACCCATCTGATTGTGTCTTGCTGCAGCCACTGAGCCCTGGGAAGTTTTCTAGGCACCATGGTGATGGCTGGAAGTGACTTAGGCCTGGACTGCCTCTCCCCAATCTCATGAGAGTGGATTTCTTGGCACTGGGGGGACCTCTGTGTCTCTGTCTCTGTCTCTGTCTCTGTGTCTCTCCTTCTCTCTGTTCCTCTCACCAATTTCTCCCCAGTGTGAGGCTTCATTTTATATAAGGTCTGTCTCAGTCACTTTCCTGTCCATGGGACAAGGTACCTGACATTCACTGCTTAGAAGGAGGAGAGACTTATTTCGCCACAGTTTTGGTCGATGGTCAGAAGGTTCCAGAAAGAAACTAGATGGCAGAGGAGCTGGTGGAGGAAGTTGCTCAACTCAGAGCATCCAGGAAGCAGAGAGAAAAGGGAAGATCTGGGGAAGGGTGTGTATCTCCCAGGCCACGCCCACTCTCCCAGTGACCCACCCCCTCTAACCGGTCCCCTCCTCCTAACAGCACCCTGGGCTCTGTACTCATCAGTGAAAAATCCCTTGTTGAGTACAGCGCTCCTGGGGCCCAGGCATCTTCCACACACAAGAGAATTTGGGGGGACAGGGCAGATCCAAACCATAGCAGGAAAAAGGACCGGAAGGATTTTAGTGTGGTGGCTGTTGTGCTTTTTTGTTTTTATTTTTAAAACAAGATCTCGGTATGTAGTTCAGGTTGGTGTTTAATTCCCTATGTAGCCCAGGCTGGTCACAAACTCACTGCAGCCCTCCTGTCTCAGCCTCCGGAGGGCTGTGATTCCAGGTACACACGTGGCCCTGAGTGTGTTTTTAGTGACGTCTTGACAGACAGGGAGGCTGACTCTAACAGGAGGGACATAACCCCTGGCTGTGGTTTGGAGTAACAACACCCAGCAGTGTACAGACCGCTCCAGGGAACAGAGCGGCCTGGAGACCCGGGACAGGAGCTTCCCCCAGCGGGCCCCTCTTGTGCTCTCCCGGGACACTGTCAGGCCGGGGCTCAACTATCACTGGGTGAATTACTCCTCCAGGGCACTATCCGAGCCCACTTTGATCTGTCTTTTTTAATCTACCATTTTTGTATGTAAATTTCAAACCTCAAAAGATAGTTTCCCAAGGATAGCATCCAAGAGCTCTCATAGCCCGAGGATACTAACACTGTTTCTTGGAAGAGGGTTGCAACACTAGATAAATCTCCCAGCGTCTTTTTTTTTTCCAGTTTATTTTCTAGCTACAGGTTTTATGAGGAGCGCAGTCTGTTGTAATGCGACTTAAAGAAAAAAAAAATCAATGCCCCTCGTTCCTAATGAGGCCCTTATTGCAGAAGGTGACGACGGCCATTGTGAAACTGAATCCTGACAACTCAACCCAGCACACATATCTGTGCTGTGCATTTCAGTTCAAACGCACGTATCAAGCTGGTTACATACGTACAGCGTTTAAAAGATGGTGGTGTCACACGGGGCTGGGGTCGCAGGAACTCTTCAGATCTCTGTTTTGTGTAAGAGGCTGCTAGAAGAGTCAGAGCTCCTGCAGGTCCGTAATAAATCATCTTTGCAACCATAAGCATGTACGGTTGACTGCTGCGCGCCACCCCGCAGACCCACCCCACCTGGGAGACTTTTAATTCCCTCAGGAAAATTGATCCCACCGGGTTCTGCACATTATTCTCCCTGTCTCCTATTTAGCCCGTTAGTTTGCTGACAGTAGAGTACACAGCACTTAGCAGCTGGTTTGTGGAACCATCAGTCAGGAAATCGTATGATAAATAGGAGGTGGGCAGGTTTCCTGGCACTTCCTTCTGCTTCAGCAGTTTTCGCCTGACTTTGGAGAAGTCATCATGGGGTGTTTTGTCAAGGGCCGGAGCAGGAGATGGCTGTGGTCTGCTGACTTATTACACATACGCTTGAATTATGATGCGCCCCAGCCCTACTGCTCCTGTGTAAATAATAAACTACCATGGGGAGGATAATTACGGTGGCTGCTGGTGACAGGGGCCTCTTCTCGTGTGGATTTTCTTGCACAGTTTTTTTGGGTCTCTGACAGAAAATGCCGCGGATCCACGGAGAAGGGACAGTTCTCAAGCTCCGAAGATTTCAGAGCGTCTTTAGAGGAGCCGGGTGAGGGCCTGTGTCGTTTGAAGTCAGGTCCGGTAAAGGGCGTTCTGTTGACACTGCTTTTCATTCTAGCTAGCTTTATGTGACAGTCTCTAAGCTACAAGCACATCTTGAGTTGGAAGCGGAGTGTTCCACCACTGCCTCCCAAAATGTGTCTTCAGAGATGTGATTTCCACTGATAACCAACGCAGGCTACAATTATTCATGGAGCTTTCATCAGTCCTAAAAAGTTATTCTAAACTCCATCAAGAAGGAAAAGTAGAAACTCTGAAATGCAAACTAAAACCACCTGCCCGTGGGTCAAATCAACTCATGTGCATTCATTTTCTATTCTCTATTTCAACCTACTTCCAGAATGCAGAATTCACAAATTTTCTCAGGATGTGATAAACACTTGCCGTAAACACCATAATGGGATGTGGCAAATACTTTTCTGTCAGAATTAACTTTTAAACTTCCAAAATACTATAGACTCAGCAGTTGAGAAATAGCTACTAAATGGCTCAGGAGTTGTCTTATATCTTCCTCTCAAATATATTTTTGCAGCGTTCGGTCATTTTCTCTTTCATCCTGAAAGAGGAGGGGGCAAAAGAGTGAATCCAATTCCTGGAAGAATAATCTCTTGAAAATGAAAAGATACCAAAGTATTCTCAATGTCAGTGTAGGGATGTAGGTTTCCCTGGGGGTGGTGGTGGAGGTTTTTAGACTGTTTGGATATAGGCATTCGATTTTAGAGGATTAACTGGTTGGTCTTCGTCCTGGGGCATGTAATCATTGCCACTTCATTATAAATATGCCTATAAAGGATAATGCCTGTTGTTTCTGGAATATAAGAAGCATATACTAAACGTGGAATAAATTGATACATTTTAGCCCTGTGCTTGTGTGTGTGTGTGTGTGCGCACACACACACACGCACTGTGGGTGTGCACCTCTTCATCTTGACTCATAGCTACACAGATGGCAAATGAGAAAACTAGGTACAGTGAATATTCACTTAACATTAAGTTCTCTCCACTTCCCTGGTGGAGAGAGTTTATTGGAGAATGCAACCAAGAGCCAAAGTAAGGAAATAAAACTGCCTCCTAACTCCTAGTTGTTACAATGTCCCCGGAAAAGGCCATATAAAGAAGTGTGGGAGAGATGGCCTCAGGAGGTTAATTGTACTTTATTCATGCTTATGTTGCACACAGTTCTTGTGAGCTTATTTTTCTGATTTCCAAGAACAGATGGCACATGTCAGCGAGATGTTTGCAGGAGACAACTAAGTTTGCACAGGTAAAAGGTGAAAGTCGTGGAAAGGAACCAGAAGCTACCCCATTGTATTTGATGGCCATGGTGTATTTTTTTTGTATTTTTATACCCTTAACCCAGATTTGGCTCTTAATGCTGGCTTTGTTTCAGATAAAATCAGGAAACATTCAACGAGTATGCGGCAGGCTTTCAAACTAGTGTCAAAGGTTACTCTCAATTTTATGATGTCTTGAGGATGAATAATTTTCATCAAAAATAGTTACATCAAATAGAATATTTGGGCTCTCCAGGGGGTGCCTTTTAATCATCAGGAATGCTGAGCGGGGTGCAAGAATGCATTTCCTAACATTCCTGGGTAAGCTGTCAATTGAAACTTTGGAACTTAGGGAATCAGTTTATCATTTGCACTACAAAAGAACTGACTTCCATCTTAACTGATGGATTTCAAATATTACTGATTTTTTACAAGGACTCTGTGACACGTATATGATAAGCAGTCAGGTAGCATGTCCCTCACCTGTTGAATTTCCAGCATTGTTACAGTGACCATGATTTGCTTAATACCAAAATGATTCTTGCCCTCCTTCCATACCACTCAGTCCCTCCCTGCCCAATCTTGTGACAATACATGAAGGGTAAGTAGCATTTTCATTACAACATTCCTCCCTGCCCAATCTTGTGACAATACATGAAGGGTAAGTAGCATTTTCATTACAACATTCCTGTTGGATTTTTATCTTTTCTTTTTTTGCGAGGGAGGATACTGGGGATTGAACCCAGGGTCTCTGTACTGAGACCCGGGCCCTTTTTTATTTTTTATTTATTTATTTATTTTTTTGCTTTTTGGAGACAGGGTCTTGCTTTGTAGTTCAGGCTGGCCCTGAGCTCACTATGGTGCCCAGGCAAGCTGCCGCGAACTCAGCAATCCTCCTGTCTCTGCCTCCCCAGTGCTGGGATTACAGGCGTGAGCCACCACGCCCAGCATTATATGTGGTAAGCGGGGATCGAACTCAGGTCCTTACGCTTGCGAGGCAGGCGCCGGAACCACTGAGCTAACCCTCCGGCCCCCTTTTCTATTTTTGATTTGGAGACAAGGTCTTCCTGAGTCACCCGAGCCGGGTTACCTCATACAGTCTTCCTATCTCATCCTCCCCAGTGCTGGGGTTATTGGCATGCAACCCTATGCTGGCTTACTTTCTAGATTATAGCTCTGGTGAAGTCCTGGTGGGATTATAGCTTCAGGCTTCTGCCTGGTAGGCCACGCAACTTCTATCCATCCACTTTTTGCTCTTGTTTTACTTTTTCTTCACAACTATAGTGTCGGATTGTCAAAGAAAGGCAGCAAGGACAAAGCTTCAAACAAGATAAGTCATATATTACAAGTTTTAAAAGGAGTTTTCTGTGGGTCCACACTTATGGAAGAAAAGATGGAAAATAAAGAAATGTGTAGGGAGGAAATGTCACCCATCGGAAGCCACGAGGTACAAACGGTCTGGTCACCTGGAGACACCTCATGGTTAGGGTGAATGCTTGTTGGTCATGGGGGTACAGTTGGCACAGCCTTCCAACCCATGGGCTGGATTGGTGGCCTCTTCCTGTGTCCCCAGAGCCTTTCTAGCACTGTGACAAGGTCTTCAGGCCTTTGGGAGAAGTACTGGGCCTTTCTGAGGCTTGTTCATAGCAGGCAGTGTGCCGGGTTTTTGCGTGTTTGCATTAGTACAGTTTTCACAGCTGTGGAGCCAAACCTCCAGGTTTTGGCTTCCTTGATTTTATTTCTTGGAACAGGGAGTAAACTTCAGTATATTTACAGAGTATCAGCCATGGTCCTAACTGTAAAATCTGTGAAAACTCTTTGCAAGCTGAATTTACAAGGGCGTGCCTGTGATCCCAGACTGAGACAGGGGATCACAAGTTCAAGGCCAGACTGTGCACTTTAGCAAGATCCTATCTCAAAAACAAAACAAAACAAACAAACCAAAAACACCAAAATAATGAGAGAGCTGTGGATATACTTGTGGTAGGAAGGGCCTGATTCAATCCCTAGGACTGCAAACAAACCGAACCAACCTTTTCATTGGAGCAGTGAACCACTGATTTTTTTTACAGTGGCCCTGACCAGGTGTGACAGCACACACCTGTAGTTCCAGCACTCCAGGAGGCTGAGGCAGGAGGCTCACGAGTGTGAACCTATCCTGGGCCAACTGAACGACTCAGTGACACCCTGGGATGTAGTGTGAATGTCCTGGATTCCATCCCTTGTACGCCAAAGGAGCAAAGGAAACTGCTGTTTTGTTGTGAGGATTATGGAGGCCCAACCCAGGCCAAGAAGGCATTTAAATTTAGAAACAATTAAAGTACACATATGTATTTATTTATATATGCGTAGAGTCTGCAGAAACGTTAGGAAAGACACCCCTTAAAACACCAACGGTGAGGGAGACATGAAATTAGCATTTATGCTGCGGTGGTGTTGTCTGAAATTGTGTTGGCCCTGTGATCGCTTCCATGGGTTTCTCGGCCCTCCTTGCCTTTGCCCGGGGCAATAGCCTGTCTTCCAGACTGCGGCACTAAGCCAGGCCTCTCTTCTTCACTTTCCTGTCTTCCCTGCAATTATCCCCCAGGCTCTGCTTTCTTCAGAGCAGGTTTGTACCATCTGCCTTGTACCACCTCTGCAGTACCTTGATTCTTCATTTGGAACTTTCAAGAGTTCGCCCCCAAATTCCACAATCAGATTCAGCCTTCGTGGTGAACAAACGTAGCAGCACCGCCCCATGAGTTGCCAAGATGTTTCACAGTGTTCGTTTTACAGAAGGTGGACTTTCTTTCTGTTTCAGACCCTCCTCACCTATTTCCTGCCTTCCATCCTCCCGTCCCAATTGATGCCAGACATCACGAAGGCCGTTACCATTACGACCCGTCTCCTATTCCTCCGTTGCATGTGTAAGTATGAAAACTTTACCCATTAATGAAATGGAACAAAGTACTGACTTTGATGCTCTAGGGACCTTTTGTTAATGACACGTCTCCTGGGCTTTGAAGATGCGATAGAAGTATAAGATTTACTTTCCAGACACAGCGACCCCGTTTCCCTGGATTCACTGGGGCAGATCCCTGCTGCTTCCTTCCTGAGGCATGCCCCACCCCCACCCCGAGGTAGCGGGCAGAGAGTGTCTCTCTGTTTTGCTGACGTTTGTTCCGTGGGCCGTAAACACAAAATTAAAAAGTAGAAGCTGAGCGTAAGGTTCGTGGAACTAAGGTTTGAAGTTTTTTCATGCTAAGTTTTTCTTTTCTTTTCTTTTTTCTTTTTTCTTTTTTTTTTTGGTTACATGCCAGTCCAGTCCTGTGGATCCCAGGGAATCATAATGGAATTTTTGTATGGTGAATGCTCGTGGCCCCTGTGGTCCGTACAGCAACAGCCCCTTGATTGATGGGAGTGTCACCCAAACAAAATGGCACATGCGGCGGGGCGCAGGGTTTACACAAAGATAAAAGGAAAGAATGGTGGTGATAACATCTATTAGCAAAGGAAACAGAAAATCTCATGGAAATAAATATCATCTTCCTTGGTTTGAAGGAAGAAAGACACACTGGATTTACAAACTAAAACAGTATTCTGTCCAAAAACCTGTCATAGACAATAATAATTGGAGCCACTCTCTGGGAGGAGCTGTCCCTCACTAATGGCCTTGAAATGCACATTTAGTCATATGTAATAATCACCCTTCATTCTGAGACAGTAGAGTTAGAAAAGCACAAATAATACTTTGAAGAATAATGCTGGTTATTTAGATGGTAGATTGCATCTCCATGGCTATTAGTTACAGCTGTGTAATTACATATTATGCCCAAGAAAAATGAAGTTGTTTTAAAACAAGTCCTCCTCTGTGAACAGAATTAATTGATATTAACAGTCCTAACTACATGCCCAAGTGCACATACAATATTTTACCCACAGTTTTTTGGATCCATCTCCCATTACCGAATTGTAATTTCAACGCAGATTTGCCTGGAGGTAAGTAATAAATCTGTGTTGCAGACTTCTGTAAGCATTAAAGGAGAAGTGGGTATTTATAGAGAGAGAATGCAGAAACTTGTGACTTGTTCTTTGACTTTTCTCTGGGACACAAGTATTTGCAGGGTTCTGAAGCGTGCTAAAAATACACTCACATAAAAAACAAGAGGCCAATTTAAGATTCTGTACAAAGGGAAGGAAATTCCACATTCAGTCTGCAACATGACATGTAATTCACCCCATGACGCAGAGCTTTTATGGCACAGACGGGACCACATGGATCTCAGATGAGGATCTGCCTCATGGCATAGGGGCTGTGGAGGCAAGGATGGCTAATTTCTCCCAGACTTAAGTCTCTGGCGAAGTGATATAAATCAGATTTTCTGTGGGGTTTTAGAGTTCTTCACTTTTTCCAAAATCATTTTCTAGAGAAAGTTTTCAAAATTTAAATTTAAAAATAAGTCGGCAGTATTTCCTCTAGGTTCGTGACCATGTGGCTTGTAATGAAGATGAAAAGGGAAAGTCATTCGTTCGTTTCACTCATCAGTGAATATCCCAAGTCTTGGTTCTTTGGCAGAATGTGATAAGAGCAGACCTTCCTGTTGTCTTCTGTGTGTTCAGGGCCCTGCGGTACGTTCTTCGTAACCTTCACCACTGCTTTGAGATAACACTGAAAGCAGCTGACCAAATAGTGCTTAGACAGTCAAATAGTCTAACTGTCAGAGCTTCGGAGGGTGAGGCTGTCAGTCATCCTGAGCCTCCACACAGAAACCTTCAGGGTTAACTGGGAAGCTCCTGAGGATGGAGCCTCCTGGAACTTGAGGGCTTCTGACTCACACCTGGAAGGCCTTGGGGGAATGGTGAGCTAATGAAGTGGCCTCCAAGGAGCTGGTGGTGCAAGTCACACCTCCCTGCCTCTGTAACGTGTGTTCTCTCCGCCTGGCCCTTAATGGTCATCCTTCTTTACACATTGAATTCTGCTTATCTTCACCCTGAAGGTCTCATTCGAGTGTCACCTCCCAGGGCCATCCCAACAACACCTTCGTGTATTTTTATTTCAGAGATACATATTTTAATGGTCACTGTCCTTGATACTTTTGTGGGTCCTGCCAGCGCTCAGACTGGTGCTTTGTAAAGGTTTGGTAAACAGCCAGCCACACAGGTACAGTCTCCGAGCTGTCAGAGCTGCCTCTCTGTTCCACCTTTTGTCACGTACATGTGCTGTGGCCGGAACTTCTCGATAGGTTCATTGCATCACACGGAAGTGGAATTTCACTGCCTTAACCAGTTCCTGAAATTATAGCAAGAGTTTGATGAAGTACAGTTCATGGAAGTATCTGGAGAAGCGTGGAGCTCTTAGCCGATCCTGAAGGTTAGCAAGGGAAGCAGCTTCCCTGAGGTTCTCTCCTAGCTTACCTTAGTCGTGAGCGTTCGGGGTGCTTTCACAAGTTCATACAGTTGATAAGTAGATGCCTGTTATCATATTGGAAATGGAAGTGGATGTTGACAAATATGACTCAGCTTACTGAAATCTTCCAGGCACATCTGTGCTGTGGGGTGAATTGGTAACCGGGGAAAAATAAAATAAAACGATTTTATCGAAAACTCGAGTTCCAAAATGCTTACCCTATAATTGTCTTATTGAAAATGAGATCAAGCGATCTTACTCGGCTTTAGAGTGAATACTTTTAATTATAAGAGACAGAATTTGGGACTGGGTCTCCTTATTTTGTACACACGTTTGTTCTTCCGTGGCCAACTTTAGAAAATAAATTCTAAACCCTTGGGAAACCAGGATTTGTGCTGATGGAAATGCCGAAAGATCTCTGCGTAGAAGGATGGCAGGCACCGCGGTAATTATGCTATCATAGCCCATCATTAAAGATTCTATTGAAAGAGGTTTATAAATTGCTCTTCTTTTTAGATAAACCACCCTATATTAAGGCATCAACGGTATGGCGCAGAATTAAATTAAAATCTCATAAAATGAAATATGTTCTGTATTAGCTGTTTGACACTTAATTTGCCTCTGAATGAGTAGAGGAAATCACAAATTAACCTGCCTTTGTTTTTCCAACCATGGCTTATTAGGTGTTAGAACAACTGCAATTATAGCCTAATAATAACCACTAAGCCTTATAAATATGTACGGAAATACGTCAGCTCGTGTTAAAGAGCCTGGTTTGTTAAATGAAAAGCCTTTAGCTATCCTGCTCACTCTGTAGTGTTAGCCACGATATATGATTAGGCAGTGTAGATGGAGTATTATAACAAATTGATTCAAATGTAGCACTGGAAATAATCCTAGAATTTATTACTATTTCCTTTAACTCAAAATCACGAATTTGGATTCAGCACATGTGAGTATCATCTTTCCTTGCATTGTCCCATAGCAGTTGTCTCGTAAGATACTGGATTCCTGCACTGTATTTAATTCAAGCAAGGGCTATGGGCAATCTCCCCTTATCTTCTAAGTTATTCTCCACTGGATTCACTAGGACTTATGCCCAGTACACAGTTAGAGACTCTCCCTCTCAGATAATGTGGTATGGTTAAATTATAAGTTAATACATGTAGCAAAAAATACACTGTTTTAGAAAAAATAGGAGTCTACTTTGTTAAACTCCTGAGATTAGTCGAAGCATTAAATGTAAGCCCTGATACTCATCTGCGTGAGTTTTTACTTGACCTTTTACATATTTCTTCCCTTGCATCACGACTATCTGGGTGTGACCTTCTACCTGAAGTACTATTCTATTATTACGTAGAGGTGAATGATGGGGCCAGGATTTAGCTCAAGTGGTACCGTGCCTACCTTGCAAGCACAGGACCTCAATTCGATCACCGGTACTACAAAAAAAAAAAAAAAAAAAAAACCAACAAACCGAAACAGAGAGAAATGAACGATGATCTCTAGAACCACAGTGGCTACCTGTTTTAAAGATTTCATTTGGAGTTTTAGACACCCAACATACTACCCCAGAATACAGTTGTGTTTTTAAGTGATTACTTTCCGTAGTAATGAAGAAATAACTATTTCTTGGATTTGGGAGTGTTTTTTCTTTTTCTTTTTCTCCTTCCTTCCTTCCTTCCTTCCTTCCTTCCTTCCTTCCTTCCTTCCTTCCTTCCTTCCTTCCTTCCTTCCTTCCTTCCTTGTTAGAACCAACCCTAAGCACTCTGATATAAACATGCTTTTTTCTGAAAGTTGGCATGGTGTCTTTCTGGAAAGCCAGTGTACAGAGTGACTTCACAGTCCAATTTGATTTCATTCATTCTGGATTTCTCACTGTGGGGAGTGGAGAGGGAGACAGAGGGAGGGGGAGAGAGGGAGGGAGGGAGGGATGAAGAGACTTGAAGGATGATACCTATTCTTTACACACATCTTTTTTTTTTTTTTTTTTTTTTTTTTTGAGACAGGGTCTTGCTTTGTAGTCCAGGCTGGCCCTGAGCTCACTATGTAGCCCAGGCAAGCCTCGAACTCAGCAATCCTCCTGTCTCTGCCTCCCAAGTGCTGGGATGACAGGCGTGAGCCACCACGCCCGGCTACACACATCTTTTATTTTTTGAATCAAAGTTTTCTCATTCATGAATCAAGATGAACTGGATTTTGGATCATTCCTTTGCTTTGTCCTGGGGTCTGCCATTTCAAATCAGGTCCTTAGTTCCTAATCCATTATGATAATTCAGGCCCTGCAGTTACCTTGCTGAGTGCTAGGGTTGCTACAGGATACTTTCCATGCCACATGCTATGCCAGGACACACAGAGGCCATACACTTTTTCACCCACTTCTCCCCTTCAATTTTAGAAAATCAGCTTTATCTTTTCAGTCTTGGAGAATAGCACTGGTGGTCTGTTCTTTCCTCTCACCGTGGCTCATTCCTGTAGGCTGGACTCACCCCTCCTAAGTCAGGTGCGTTGTCTTCCTTCTCATGGAAGCCGTCCCCTCCTTCCCTGAGAACACGCAGTTTGTGGGAAATCACTGACATTAGCTATGATGTAGGATACATGGGTGCTAATGAGGGCTCTACTCCTGAGATAGATGAGAGGAGGGGAGAAGCAGTAACTTTGGATAATGATACATTCCTGACTTCCCAGAGAGAGAGAGAGAGAAAGCTCTAAGAAAAGATACACGGTTGTGGTAAATGCTTGGAGAAAGAAATAGTAGGTGGATGACCAGCACTGTGACCGAGTCTCCCTGTCTGTCTGGAATCAGACTTCCATCTTTGGGTCCTGTGCTTAGTGAGGGCTCCTGTAATATTTATTTAGAAGAAACCCCAGCCTAGCCACTTCTTAAAACTTAGGGTGGGCCAAGTAGTGGTTTCACTTACTTTCTTTTCAGGGAAACCTCCAGTAACATGGAGATTTACCCAGACCTCACAATCGTATTGGGGGGGTAATAACTAGTTTGGAATACTTTAATAGCACAATTTGAAATTAACAAAGTAAAGGTTTTTTCCCCTGTTATGTTTGAGGTGTGCCATAAGCATTACTGAGACTAGTCAAGTGTAACAGCATATTAGGTTACATCAGATTCTGTAGCTAACACGAATACCTCCTTCTAAAAACAAGACTAAAAAGAAAGAAATGAACTAGATTGTAATGAAATCTCTCAGGGTAAAGGCAGTCTACATTTCTTTACCTTTACTGTGGCATGGCTATTCTATATAAAGAATGGCTTCTAAATAAGTTTAGTTTTTAATGATAAATGGGACGTTGTTAGGCGGCTGCTACTGCCACCATTTTTCTTTTATCTTCATTTATTTTGATTAGAATTAGTCACCTCATCCTAACCTAGCTCACTAGAAGTCAGAATGAAAATAAAAACAGAAGCAAAGAGAAGCACAAGTTCAATTGTTGAGAATCTACTGGAAGAACATGTTGGACTTGAAGATACTCTGTACTGCCAAACCTGTTCCCTGGTGTCCAGCCAGGTAATGTTGTAGGGATTTGTAGACATCTTACATGCCTGGGTCCTATTTCCTGTATATTTCAGCTGCTTCTTAGGCTCTTTATGGAGAAATAAATTTTAGGAAGTTGCCAGTCTTAACTGGACAACCTAAGAGTATCAAAATTTCAAAGCTGAAGGAAAAAAGAAATGAGTCAACAGTACACTTGAAAAAACATATAAAGACATAGCTAATATTGAATACTTGCTATTGGGTAGACACAATTGCTATTGGCTATTGCTTGCTATTGGCTTTCCACAATGATCTGTAATACTCCAAACAACCCTATAAGGGAAATACTACAATTAGCCTCAGTTTTATGCTCCAGGTACATTGACATGGAGAACTCGCACAGCTTAGGAGGATAAGGAGCCTCTATTTTAAGCCACACAACGGCCTCCACACCCTTTGCCATATTGGATGGTATTTATTAGCAGAGGACAATTAATTTTAACAGCATCTTCGAGGAAGTGATCAGTGTCCCTAGATATCATTATCTTCTGAAAATGGCCCTGAAGTGCCATTGAAAGCCACACTTGGGCCTGTGTATCTGTGTTTACCGCTACAGAATCATTGATGTAATGGGACTGTGACATAGCCAGCCACAGGTGAGCTTTGGTACCCTGTGACTGATTAACTCCTCAGCTTGTGGCATAGCTCTTAATGAGACTTGAGAAGAGGATTTAAAACATAGATAATTCCACAAGCTTAGGTATTGCATGGTGTCTCTTATGGGAGAGACTCAAAACTACAAATAAAGGAGAAAATAAACATGGATATCAAGAAACTATTTCTAACTGGGGGCCCAAGAGATGGGGAAAGAGGAGTTAAAAGAATTAAGTTTTATTACATACAGATAGCAACTCCTCATGATGAATATACATCTTTAGGCATTGTAAACATATAGTAATAAAAATACAATTTGTAAGACATGGTAAATAGTGATAGTTGGTTTGATAGTATACCAAATAGAATGTCTATGGCTAGGATGGGTCACAATGACTACTTGGAAGCTTCCTCCTATGTTTCCCTGCTCAGATGTGTCCCCTTATCAGAAAGTTCTATTTGATCAATCATCTGAAATAGTTGGTGGCCTGTGACCAAATGTTTTTGTCAATAAAGTTTTATTGGAACAGAGTGACACCAGCTGTTTTCTCTCATCTAGGACAACTCCGTAGTACAGTACAGTGTAGGCCATGACAGGGAATGTGACACCAGCCGCCTAAAAGATAAAGCTGGCCAATCTCTGATCTTAAGATCTTACGTACATGTACTAATTTTCACAAGATGAACATCACCATTTTGTATTGTAAATGTACATTTAGAATGAACAAATAAACTCAGAATCCCATCCGAAACCCATCTGAATTCTGGATTCCAGACCTTCAGAAGCTATGTGGTAATAAAAGTCCATTATTTTAAGCTAAAAATGAACATTAAAAATTATAATAGGCTAACGCCCTCTCTCCAACCTCATTTTTGGTCATTTTCTATTTTATTTTTCTTTCTTTTTTCTAACCAGTGCCAGGCACTGGTATTTTATACTTCCAGGCTTTTCTGCTGTTTTTCTATGATATGCCATTTCCTGTCCTCTCAGTTCAAAATATAAATTTAGTCCAATTGTTTGGTTACTGTTTGTATTAATTAAAAGAAAGAAAGAACTTAAAGCTTTTTCAATTTTTAAGAACTCCCCTAAGTCATTTCCCTGCATAGTCCTCATTGTAGGTATGAACAGGTGGTTGAGTTTCACTTCCTGTGTTTTGCAAATTTTGATAAGCTGGCAACCTAAATCAGATCAACTGATACGTGTTTCACTCTGCAGTAAGAAAGGAACATGAAATAAGCAAAAAAACTCAAAAAGCTATAATTCTTCCCTCTTGTTTTGCAGTACTTCTAATGAGTGCGTTACTGAATTTGGTCCTCGATAGCAGAAAAAGCAGGCACTAATTATAGTGCATATTCAGAGGCTGAGCCCCAGCGTCTTGGATAAAATTCCTATGTTCATTGTGCTGGGCTCCGCATCAAGGTCCCAGAACAGATCTGACCGTAGCTTTCACATCCACTGAACCAGAAGCCAAAGCCGACTCTATAGAGGCCGCTGTCAAACCTGTTGCAGAGGCCTGGGGGGGTACTGGACTGTAACCGACTTTTTTCTTGACTACAATGCTCCCACTCATGTTAAGCCTGGCCTCAAAGAAAATAGAAATTTCCTACCATCGTTTTGTTTTATTTTTCAAAGTATGCATTTGAGAAAATTAAAGTTGGGGAGGTGTCCACGGGGGAAGGCAGAGCTTTACCTGGTAACTCCTGTCCCCGCCCAGCTGCCGTGGCGCCTCCCCTGTGGCCCTCTCTGGGCAAGTAGGTAACAGACACCCCCCCCTCACTAAACAAAGACATGTGGTTTCCTATAGCCCAACCGCGAGCTGAGTTCATTTCAAGCAGAGTTCCCCAAGCAAACAAAGGCCTGGGACACAAGGCTGCCTGCCCTTTCTTACTGCTATGTCCTCTCCCCCCAGGGAAAGGCATCCATCAAAAATACAGTGTCAGTAAATATGTTTTCAGGAACAGCTTTTTACCTCTTGGATGTGCCACCCTGCCCACTAAACAGAAGCAAGTAGCAGAAGAGAGGTGGGTTTTAAAACTGGTCTGCCAGATCTCTACAGAGGCAGGGGTATTGGTCCACACAACGCCAGAAGTAAGTGTACTGAGATCTGGGGCCTGTGGGATAAAGTGTTGTGGACCTGTTTCTACTGTGATCTTTGTAGAAGGCATAGCAGGATAGTAATGGGTATCATTACAGTGCAGTCGGGTAAAAGTTAACAGCAAATGGGCTGGAGGGTTAGCTCAGTGGTTCCAGTGCCTGCCTCGCAAGTGCAAGGTCCTGAGTTCAATCCCCAGTAACCACATACAATGCTGGGCTTGGGGAGACTCACGCCCACCAGAAATCAATACCACATGCCACAGTGCTGGGTGTGGTGGCTCACACCTGTCATCCCAGCACTCGGGAGGCAGAGACAGGAGGATTGCTGAGTTGGAGGCTTGCCTGGGCTACACAGTGAGCTCAGGGCCAGCCTGAACTACAAAGTGAGACCCTGTCTCAAAAAAAAAAAAGTTAACAGCAAATGGCTAATCAACCCTTGTTTGCGTCCTGCTCTGGCCAGCCCAATTGGCAAGGTTGCATTCATTTCTACAATGTTGTTGTAAAAATCAAGTGCACTGCTAGATCTAGAAGCAGTTCCCGAGAAGACTGAGGCTCACAGCCTGGCCCTATCCGTCCTCGTAGCAGCGTTCAGTCTGACGTTGGCGTGCATGCGGCTCCTGAAATGATCTTCCCATTGGACCAGGTTAACGTGTGTTTCTCACCCCTTAGGAATGAGTTAGACACTCAATGAGAACCAGTAATCCTCCTGGAAAGGCATTCAAATAGCATCCAACTCTTGCAAGTTTATTTTCAGTAAAAGGTGTCTTTGTCATGGAGAGTTTGGAGAGAATTGTGGATTAAATGATTGGCTTCATCTGCTAAACAAATCACCAAACCATGTTGCTTGGGTGTGATTTACGTGTCTAAGACAGCCCTTGAAAAAACATCCCGAGTTCACTAAAATTCTTGCCTCATTCAAAGAAATGCCTGGCTCGTACCTAGGGCCAGAGCCCCATGTTCTCAGCTTGCAGTGGTTTTAGCATACGCCCACAATACCTGGTAACACTTACACCTGAGAAGCAAGTTTACAGTTGTACATCAGAACGAAGACAGTCTGACCTTTAACAGGCACTTTGAGTTTTCGTATTTTATTTGGCAGGGGTAGGACAGGTTAATATGAGAATTACGTGGGATTATGTTACTATGGAAGTAACACGTTGCATTATTTGTTGAAAGCATTCATGTTGTTTTGTATGTCTTCGTAACGTGACCGGATACACACACTACCTTCACTTCTGGCCATTTTCTGTGGGGTGATTTCCTGGCCTTAGAGGTAGCCAACACTTGGGCAACCTTCATTTTCGTGGAAGTAGTCAACAGGAGAAGAGATCAGCCTAGAGTATTTTAATCTTGTGCTTACCATCCACATCTGGTCACTTCTCTTTTCAGGTTTCATATCTACAGTGATATATGTAATCATCAGATCGATGGAAGGATAATTCAGATTTCTGTGAAGTAGAGAATTGTGGGGCTGGGTTAAAAACAGGAATACCACCTGCTGCGAAAAGCTGCTCTGTATTTGAGTGAGGGCTCCCTCCCGGTGAACAGTTGGTGTAGTGGATGTCATACTGTTCGTGACTTTCGACTCTTTCAGGAGTGACTTTAATGTTCCTGAATCTGGATGGTGGGGGGTGGCGATGGGGTTCCCGTGGCTCATGTACTTGCAAAGGCCTGTGAGCCGAGGGACAAACAGAATGTGTGATACAGCGGGGCACAGTGCGCGCGCTTATATCCTTATATTGAGAGGTTGAAGGAGGATCTCAGGCCCAGCCTGGACCACTGAGGAAGAACTTGTCTTGAAATAAAAGATAAAGACCCTGGGTTCAATCCCCACTGCCACCACCACAAAAGAAGCACATTGCACTCTACACTGTATTTGATTTGTCTAACCTCCCACCTTTCCCAGTTTTTAGCCCGGCCGGACAAAGGCCTGTTCAGTTATGTAGGTTATTTTTTTGTTCGGGGTTTGCAGGGACTTAGAGTTGAGTTGGGAGTTGCGGAAGCTGAACTGTGGAGAATGAAAGGCAGAGCCCACCCTTCCCCCAGTGTACGAGGAGGAGCCTCCTTCCTTGGTCTGTTTGCTGTGCAAGGGCTTCTTTGATGGGTCTTTGTTGGAGGAACCCACTGAAGTCTTAGTGTACTCAAGGTTTAGAAAAGGCGATTGGCCCGTCTTTGTTTTCTTTGTTGAACTGTTTATTTTGCTTTCTTCCCACGAGGTTCCCTGGCCCTGCTCTGACCACGCTTTTCTGCATGAATTGCATTCCTAGGAGCCACAAGTCCCCTAATTCTTCCAGCCCATTTGATTCCAGCTTGTGTGATTAGTTCATGGTTTCGATCTGCCGTGGATCTCTGCCAAGCAGAGAACTCGCCAAGTGCCTGTAACGTGGGGACCTAGGGCCATTTTTTTTAACCTCATTAGTGAGGAGAGTCATGCTTCACTCCAGTTGAATAATGTGGCTACTCTTGAGTCATTACTAGCTTTACAGCCAGGGAAGGAGGCCACTGAGCCCTTTGGTTTCCTTGGAGTGTGAATGAGACAGGTGAAGGCGGCCAGCTCAGGGTATTACACCCTGTCCAGCTCCGAGGCACAAAGCCTGTGTAGGCTGGAAGGGAGCCCATGCACTCCACTTAAGTCGTGTTATATTTCTGAGGCATCTCATAATTTACATTTCTGAATTTTTAGAAATTTACATCTAAACCATAATTTCATCATTTACACAAAATGTGTTGTCCTCGGGTAGAACTAGTGAGTCATAAAAACTTATTCAGATATTCATAATTGTAGCCACTTTTTTGGCCTATATGTTATTTTCTGAAGTTTATGACTAGGACAGAGACAAACAACTGACAAACTTACAAATGAAGTTGTTTTAGCCAGGCCTGGTGGCTCGTGCTTACGATCCTCTTACTTCGGTGGTTGAGGAAGGGAAAAATTACAAGTTTGAGCTCAGGCTGGGCAGCTTAGCAATTTATTGAGATCCTGACTCAATTAATAATAAAAAAATTGAAAAGGGTGAGGATGTAGCTAAGTGCAAAGGTCCTGGATTTAATTCTTAGTGCTAAAAAAAAATTAACTTCTGATAATATAGAGTGAATAGTTGATTTTCAAATGCATTATGTCTTCATTCTAGATACTGATGAAACATCATCATGAAACTCTAAGAGATTCAGCTGTCTTAAGGACAGAATTTTATAGGGAATATTTATAAGGTTATTTTCGTGTGTGTGTGTGTGTGTGTGTGTGTGTGTGTTTATCTAGACTTTAACAAGAGATGAAGTGCATTGTACCTAACTGGCAGCCTGATTCATGCTTAATGCGCCTGGAATTGTTTTGACTTGGGACTTCCTCAGACAGGAATGTCAGCGATGATGGAACGTGGTAATGGAGATCATGCAGTTAAATACCTATAGTGACATAGAAAATCTTCCTGCAAGAATTCTCAGGGCAGTGTGCCAGCCAGGGCATGCTTCTGGTTTCTTTGGAATCTTCTTGCTAGGCCCGATTTGAACTGGGATCCTGGCATCTGATCTTTGTGATTTCTCAGAACAGCTGAGTGTCTCAGGGCACAGACTTTCTGTGCGGGTTGAGGGTCCCTGTCTACCAGCATGCCCTTTGGCACTGAAGACCGTCTCACACAGGAGGATTTATGAGAAAGATCGTAGTTAAATGTCTTTGGCTAGAAGAGGCTTTCCTTGTTTGGAGAGGGCTCTGGAGAGAGACCCCAGAGTCACATAGTAGAAAGTTCCTCAAGGGTGAGCCTGGATTTGGGTTTTGCTCCATAATCACCCTCTGTATCCAGTATGACTCTGGCTGTACTAGCCCAGGACAGTGCCTTTTTCTTGGGTATCAAATCATAATCCTGGGAAGTTCACAGGTAACACCACTGGCATGGCTTCTGCTGACCCTCTCCTTCAAACCCACTAACCAGCTGTTTTCCTGGTAAATACTGGCCTCAGTCAGGTTCATCTGGGCTCTGCCACAAGTGAGTTAGATCCTAAACACTTACCTTAAACTCAGTGAACCTGTTGCCATGCGGAACTAGCGCAGTTAGAACAAACGCTCCCTGGGCTCCTGCTTGGTTCTTAACAGCCCTTGGCTATCCTCTGTGTGGACCCCGAGAGGGGGTTCTATGAGAACTCCGTGGCTCAAAGCTGGGTGTGTGTCCACTGCTATTTCCTGTGCCAAGGAGCTTCTTGCTGCCTCTTCCTCTCAGAAAGGCCTGGAGAGAGAGAGTCACTCCCAGAGCTAGCCTTGTTCCTTCTCGCTCCTCCTTGTTCCTCCTTCTTCCTTCTCCCAGTGACACTTGAGCCACATCTAGTCACTATGGCACACGCTACCTGTACAAGTTGAGCGTTGATGGCAACTGAGTTCTTTGGAAATGAAATGCTAGGTATGAAACTATACTGTCCCATTCTGTTGAAAGCCTCAGCAGTGTTAGAATAAAGCATATGGAAGAATACTTTACACACTGGTGTTTGACTTGGGAGTTCTCTCTGTATTTAAAAATACACATTTAGCGTAGCTTTGAAGCTAGTCCAGACAATTTCTGTCAGAAAAATCCATCCAAGTATACTTTCATCACTGATCTCACTTCATATCAAGGAGATAAATATGTACACATATGGATGCATACATGTTTTCACTTAACACGGTGTCGTAGCATGAGTATATGACAAATGGCAGAGTCACCTAGCATATATCACTTCTCATATTTAAATTAGCAGTTTTAACTTGTATATCTTTTTTTTTTTTACTTTTGAACAACTCTAAAATTGAGAAGTATTTTACAATCAGTAGTATTTTACAGCAATTTATTGGTGACGTAGCCATCATGAGGAAGTTTCAGGTATCTCTGAATGAAATTATTTTGTTTATATTTCCCCTTTTGGGGCATGCATCATGAAGTGACATGGAATAAGAATTCAGTGCCCGAATAATGCTAAAAGAGCTCTTTTTAAACACTAGAGTGAAAACGGAAGCCAGGGAAGCATTGTCTTTCTCTCTGGCATGTGATGTCACATCTTCAGATCAATGTCAATTTGGAGCTGATGAAATGCAGAGATCATGTATGCATTATATGTGTGTCCGTACGTATTCATAAAAATGGATCCATAAAAAACGAGGCCAAGCGCTCAGCCGTATTTCTCCAAATGTTACAATAATAGACCCAGTTGCAGGATGGTGAAGTTAAAATGAAAAGAGAGTATCTTCAAAAGGCGATTGCTGCCTAAATCCTTGAAAATGAAAAACGAGGCCATCTTCAACTGGAATGGTTTAAAGAAGGAAGAGCATGTGTTGCATGCAGGTTCTGCTGGTGTATTTGTGCAGATGCATAGCACAGACTCTGAGAGGGGAAGACTTCATGATTAATGGTGTTTATTCTTGACAGAAGCCTCTTTTATTTATCTGCAATACAGTTTAGCGATTTTATCAGGGCCCTGAATGAAAAATATTCAGTCATACCAATATTGCGGTGTAAATTGAGTAGAGTCACTTTTTATTATATCTTCCCGCCTTATCATCTGCACAGTAATTTTCTAGCGGAGGTTTGATATGGAAAGGCTGGATTTAGCTGTACTTGACACAAAGCCTCTTCAATTTCCCCTAAAAGTTCAGGCTGCTCTTAGAAATATGTGCGTGTGTGCGCGCGCGCCTGTGTATGTGTCTGTGTGTGACTCTGTGTGTGTCTGTGTGCGCGTGTATATATAATATATAAACCCTCTCTTATCCAAGCAATTTCAGGATTTGAAAGAATAAAGATAAAATGCACAAAACCGGATAGCAGAAATGTTGTTAATATAAAAATATCCAATAGCTGTGAACTCACTGGTGAAAGCTCCTTTGGTGTTTGTGCTTGGGGCTCGGTCCTGAACCTTTTGCTTGGCTATGGGTCCCGTTTTCTTCTAATCAGTCACCAGCCATATCCAATCAGCACAGAGCCAAAGCCTGTCATTTCTCCTGGGAAGGATATCAAAACTACAGAGGCACGGAGAAGACAGGAGTCTAGGTAATGAGGCCAGAGCTGCTCTAGAGCACTGGAAAGAGGGGAAGGAGAGACAGTGGGCAGAAGACTCAAGGAATGTGCCACAAATTTTAACCAAGGCTTTATGCAAGCTCCAGACTTTAGAACTTTAACTGTCAAAGCTAATCAGTGATAGAGAGGAACAAGAAGTCAGTGGATAGCAGGACTGTCAGGGACTTCCAGCCTAGTGGATGGAACAGAAGTTGTTCAGAACTCTTTTCATTTTTATAGATGAAAAAAGTAAAGCACCAAAAGCTGTTTTCAGTAAGCCTCTGGTCCTTTGCACGGGTTTTCCAAGAGTAATATGGACATGAAATCTCTGCATCTTATTTCCACAGCTCCAGTTTCTTAAATCTCTCCTCACTTGTAGTACCTGGAGACTTGTTTTTGTATGAACAAGGGGGTTGTGGGCACCCGGGCAAGTGGTTGGCTTCATTTTCAACCTTCTATGATGTTGGACAGGGCTCTCTGAAGGCATGGAAACCAACCCCCCGAGAAAATTACCTTCTTAAGTGGAAGTTAATGCCTCTCCTGTGCTGAGTAACACAGAGGAAATGTTCTCTAGTAGAATAGACTCCTTTTCCATATTTAAATTAGTTTTGAAAAGTTGATACCCTCAATGGAATAAGATCCTGGAGTATCAAGAAATGTGTTGAGAATGCCGAATCTTAGTCCACAAATAGTAGAATCCTTCCAGCTTTCCTTCCAGCTACACGAGAGCCTGCCACTTATGTAGGGCCCACCTTCTTCACCCTGTTGAGCTAGAAGCCCTAGGAAATTCTGATGATTTCTTTCTACAGGAGAAATACTGAGATCATTCATGTTAGCACCTTATTGAACATCTTTACTCACTTACTGAAAACAAGGACAATTAAAGAATGAAAGAAAGCAGAAATCAGGTGTATCTTGCCAAAAATCATGAGGGGAAAATCCAGAAAAAATCCAGACAAGCTGCTGTGTAAAGATTTACTCTGTCTGAGTCTTGATGGAACCTTACATTCCCCTGGCTCAGAATTCCAGGCATATCCTGCTGTTGGTGTAACTGTCTTCCAGAACACCTGCAGCCAAACCCACCAAGAAGCAAGGATTAATTTGTTGGAATCCAACTTTATGTCTCTAATTATTTCCAGCCGTTAGCTGCTACCTCCTGCAGAGAGTGTTCTTACTTACAACGGATCCTGCGTGGTGTGTCCACGCATCTAAATATACCTGTGTAGTTTAGGTTGTTTAAATGTGTAGTAAGATGCATGCACAGGAAGCTTGTGTTTTAATAAAAAAATTTTCTACTAAAATGTCTTACATTTGCCTTAGGATCCTTTCCCTCTATAGTTGGTGGGTTTCATAGCTCAAACTCAAGAATTTCTACAAAAAGAAGTCAAGTTGAATTGGATTCTACTAGACACACAAATGTCACACAGCTTGCTTGGGCTTTTCTAAACTGAGTTCATCTTCCATGGGTCTTTGATGATACACTCTTTCCCCAGTACTGCTTCAATAATTTTTAAAATTTTGATGTGTATTTTCTTTTGGAAAGGATATTGTTTTTGCTTATTTGAATGCTACTATAGGATAGAATTAATATGCTGTCAAATTCCAAAAATAGGATCCATAGAATAAGTGAAAAATTGGCAGCAAAATCCCAGAAATCGAACAAACTTGTTTGCTTGCTGTATCTTTAAAAAAAAAAACTTTCTATTTTCATGCAAATGAAGTCGCTGAACTAAAATTTCAGAGTAGCTGTGCACTTTGGGGAAAATAACACATCGGCTTTTCTGAGGTCAAATCAAAGGAACTTACCTATCTACTCTGTCAGAATAAGAAAGTGGTGGGAATGCTGAATGTGCCCTGCCTGGCTCAGAGCAGCTCAGGTCCTGTGAGATCTCAGAAGGAAGATGTTCCACAGGGCGGCAGTGACAGCAAAGTGATTCGGGCCTTCACCCACCTGGAGCTCCAGTGGCAATAGCAGCCACAGGAATGGATTGGTTTGTAGGACCCTATTTTCGTTTATGACAGGCTCCGAGCTGAATGCTTACTGTATACGGTAGTTCCCCCTTACTGGTTTCGCTTTCATGGATTCCAAAATATTAAATGCTTGGGAGACTTAGGTAAGAGAATGGCAAGTTCTTGACCAGCGAGACCCTGTCCCCAAATTTAAAAATAATCCAAGAATTAGGAATGTCTCTCAGTTTGAAGACCCAGTTTCAGCTCCTAGTACAACCATAAACAGATCAGTAGAATGTTTCAGAAATGAACAGTTCTCAGGTTTTAAACAACTTTCATTATATTTTCATGATTGTTTGATTTTATTGTTAGTTTTTGTTTGTCCTAGTCACTTTCTTCATCTCGGTGACACAGTGCACACAAATCCACAACTTAAAGGAGAGCAATTTATCTTGGCTCACAGTTTCAGCCCCTGGTCTACCAGGTCCAGTGTAGCAACAGGATGGCAGAGGAACTGGGGGAGGATAAGGTGTCCAAACCGTGGCAGCCAGGAAGCAGAGGGAGAAGGAAGAGCCAGGGACGGGAACGGGAACGCACTCTTCCAGGTCACATCCCAGTGACCCATCTCCGACCAGGTCCCACCTCCTAATGGCGCATTTCACTCTGAACTCATTCCAGGATCCACCAGGAGTGCAGCAGCCCCGTGATCTGACTTCCTCCCAAAAGACAAGGCGGGAGGGGGTGGGGGGAAGCAGAAGTGGACATGAACTTTTGTCCTAGACGACGGTGGCCTTGCAGAGTGGTGTCGCTGTGAATTTGACACAAGTAAATGGAGCCTGAGTTCTTCCGTTAATTGTCCATTACATTTATAGTAATTAAATTATATATCTCAATACATGTATATATAGGTATATTAAGATCTGTTTCATATATTATGCAGCTGATCATAAAAATTATGGTGTAACCATTTTAAGTTTTATAAACTCACAGTAATAATAATATAAACAGGCAAAGAGGAAATAGAGGGAAGTTTCACCTCTTTTTACACACTGCAAAAAACAAGAATACCTTTATATGAAGTATTTGTGTCCCAGTCCCGTGAGCCCACATTTATGATACTGAAGACTGAACGTGGCTTTGCACTGGGTTCCACCCCCAGCTCTTTTTCCAAACAGGTTCTCATTAAATTGCTAAGTACCCACATTGGGCTTCAGCTTTGCATTCTCCTGCCTCAGCCTTTCAGAATGCTATGATTACAGATATGTAACCCCACACCCTACAGAACTGAGGTTATTTAAAAGAGGTTTTGTGAGTCTTGATGGTGAGATGTATCTGTAACCTTGGGAAGTGCAGTCAGGAGGATTGGAAGTTGGGGGCCAGCTTTGGCCCTTTAGCAAGATCCCCTCTCAGAATAAAATAAAGGGCAGGGAGTGCAGGCCAATGGAAGAACCGTCCTGGTTCTAATCCCCAGCACTTCCAAAAGAGTTTTTCAACTCTCATTTAAATCAAGTATGTTCTCCTTCTCACTAGTCTTCCATTTTCTGTCCTTGGGTCTAAAATGTTGGAGGCATATCGTGAGTTTCATTGCACAGAGAAACTCAATTTACCATTGAATTTGATGCGTTTCTCATCTGGCTTGAAGTATGGCCGGAATCATGGGAAAAAATTAAGCCCGAGAACCTAGGTACCACTGTACATTGCACATTACAGTTGATCGAATAGACTTTCTTTTCATTCTTTGTCCTTTAAATTTTAACCTATTGATATAAAGATATTTACAGTGAACATTTTAGGTGAATTACTCTTGAAGTTCTCCTGGAAGGAAAAAAAAACCAATTTTGTCTACAAACAATTCTAGTGCTTTTATAATACAGTATTTATATATTTTTCCTTCATGGGTCACAGGATCATGACTATATTGTGAGCATATGCTTGGCTTCTCCATTCACAGAGAGCTTCCCCTGATTACCTAGAGGTAGATCTCACCACCCCCAGGGGTAATATATAGAAACTCACTTTCCATTATTTACTTTAAATTTAGATCAGTGTGTCAGGTAGAGTATCTTTGTTTAATAGCAGTAAACATCATCTTACTTTTTATGGTACTTTTTAAAGCACCTGTATTTTATACACTTTGAAAAGTACAAATTAGCTTTCTGAATTTAATTGAAAGGATTACAACTACTGTGAGAAGCCTCAGTATGTTTGGCACACACATAATATCTGCTTATCCCTCTTTAAAAAGATGAGTAATGAACAATATATAAGGATTATGTCAAGTATTCACAGTGGATTATAATGAATTATCACAAAGTAAAACATGAAACAAGCATTGAAATAGATCAAGGTTACCATAAACTCTTCTACCCACCCAAAGGTGAACGCTCTCCAAAGGCCAAATTCTTTGTTTTCATTTGTAAAGTTGACTTTCATCTGCACAAATGGATGATCGTATAGTATGTCCTATTATTTTGCTGGGCTTTTGTTAACTCCGTGTCTGTGAGATTTCCCGTGCTGTAGTAGCTACTGGAGAGGAAAAAAGGAAAATAAACCCCTGGCTCCTCTTCCCCACTGCTTACTCCTGCTAACATACACCATCCGCGGGAACAGAGTTGAGTGAGCATGGATTTGGCCAGAGAGCCACCTCTCTTCATGGCTGTGGGAGAAGGAGGCACAAATGAAGAGCCACCACCAGAATATCTACATCTCAGGGCTGCCTGGCGATCCTGGGGCCATAGTCATCTGGGAGCCCGGCCTGAACAGCGAAGAGAGGAAGTGCAGGATCCTGCAAACTTCTCTTTGTGTCTGAAGTATGAATTGGGACTGTTTCAACTCTTTGTTTCCTTTGCTTTGTAGAAAGCAGATTTCCTTGTACAAATTCGGGTTTATTAAAACTGCTTCTATTGAGCCATTAATTGATTAATAATACACCCTGAAGGCTAACTCCCCTTTGATCTGTCCACCACTTGAATACGAACAAGAGTCTTTGTTCTATAAAGAATAAAATGAAACAGAAAATAAACCTGTTGCATTAAAAGCCCTGCATACTACTAGTCTTTGGTTGTTGAAGCACTCCTGGGCATGAATAAGGAATGTGTATACATTCCCAGCGTTCCAAGCAATGTGAAAGCAGACTGTAATAATCTGGTATATAAACCTTGCCTAATGCTTTCATAATGGGTAATGCAAGTGATTAAATACCGTGATTTTAATCTTGGCATTTTAGTAACCCAATAAGATAGATGAAAAGGCAGTAACGAATTAGATTATATAATGATATTTCATCCTAACTAAGGAGTCAAGTTAGTCTCTGCAGTGCGTACTTCTGTTTGTAAGTTTATCACATTACACTGTTTAAAAATACCACAACAGTGGGCCGGAGCTTTAGCTTGGTGTTTAGCTTGGTGTTCCAGCGCCTGCCTAGTAAGCACAAGGTCCCTGGTTCCATCCCGGTAACCACATACAACAATCCCAGGTGTGGTGACTTGGGCCCACCAGTAATCAGTACCACACCCCACAGTGCCAGGGCATGGTGGCTCACACCTGTCATGCCAGCACTTGGGAGGCAGAGGCAGGAGGATTGCTGAGTTTGAGGCTTACCTGTGCTACATAGTGAGCTCAGGGCCAGTCTAGTCTGAACTACAAACTGAGACCCTGTCTCAAAAAAACTAAAAAAAAAAAAAAAAAAACCCACAGTGCTCTTTTCTTTGTTATCTATTTTCATGGTTATTAAAAAATTAATATGAAGTCCAATGTGGGCCCAAACAAAAATAACTTGATTCTGTTATATTGTCTTTTGAGGGAACACCAAAATACCTCTACCTTTTTTCTTGTTGAAAATAATGCTTCATATTCAGTTTCCCAATTCGGCGTGGCTGTCAGAAATCAAATGGCAGCTACACGTAAGGCTTTAATGGGTGTGGGCAGAAGGCATGGGTAGAAATACGATAGAGGACACTGCTCCTAAGCAGGGTCTCCCGGGCCCAGAGATGCAGAGGAAAAGGGCAAAGGCTCATCTTGTCCACCCAACCTTACCAGTCCAATCCTCCACAGCTGGAGACTCCTTGTGCCCAGGTGTTTGTCTGACCTTCTTGGAGGCCCCAGGTTTATTTCTACAGTCTTTTGCCACAGTTTAAATAGCATGGAACGCTTGCTTAAAAAAAAAAAAAGTTTTGCTGTTTTCCCCAGAATGTTTATTTGTTGTTTGGTTTTTTTGCTCACTATGGTTTGTTCCTCTCCTACTCTTGAGGTGCTGCTCTTGAGTAGTCCCAGAACAGAGAGGACAGACAGCCACACAGAAAAGCATGATGGAGACGCTGTAACCTTCACTTCTAGCCCAGGGTGTATTGTTTAAAAATATAAATGGGGAGAGTCGCCTGTAATTTTTCCCTTAGTGCTACTTTAGTCCTCAAATGAAGATTTTTTTTTAAAGTAAGTTTGAAAAATATTTATCAGGTCAAGTTTATGATAGTTATATGTGTCACTTATATGGGTCATTTATTGGTTGGCTTCTCCAATACCCCCTGATACTTTGCGTAGAATTCATCCCTCCCTTTATCATAATCTTCAATGGTTTCTCCGCACAATAGACATACATCTGCTTGTTAAATTTAAGGTGCTTCATCTTCCCTCTCAGATCTGCTTTACAGTTAAAAACATGATAACTGACAACGTGGCTGCCATGAGTTTGAACATGAATCTATTAAGTAAATTTAAAGCTGCTTTATCGAAATGCTCTAATATATATAGAGTTCATCGGTGTCAGGTGGCTGCTTGAGTCATTGCAGGTCAAGTTTGGATGATCCGTGTGATTGGCTCAGACCCTCATTTTTGTCAGCACCTGAGAACATCATGCTAACTCAACTCACAATAGCCTGAGGTGCAAACGTAATTAATGTTAGAAACTTCCAGTGAGAAGCCACAGAGCACAGAAAATGCAGCACTAGCCACTGCTCCGCTAAGAAAGTAAATTGCCGTGCAGATATTTGTTTGCTGAATTAGGAGTTAGGAAAAAGAGGTTTTTTTTGGCTGCATTCACAAAATTATTTATTGAATTCACTGCACAGCAGGCCCCCAGTTCCTGCCTTTCCACACGCATGGGTTCCAGGCCTCGGAGCGCTTTCTTCCTAATGGCCAACACTTGGAAGCAGCCAAGTTTTCCTGCTTTTAGTAGGTGAATGGATAAGCGAACTGTGGTACATCTAGACAGCAGATATTGCTCAGTAGTATATAAAAATGAGCTTTTAAGCCAAGAAGTGATGAGGGAGGATAGGCATATCCTAAATGGGAGATGCTGATCTGTAGAGGTGCTATATTTTATGATTCCAACTATATGACATTCCAGAAAACAGAGCTATGAAGATGGTGCAGATTAGTGCCTTTCAGGAGCTAAAGTGATGGAGTAAGGAGGGCAGAGGCTGAGAGAGGGTGTGTTTGAACTCAGCTTGGGCAACTCAGAGACTTAGCAAAATGCTGCCTCAAAATCAGAAGTAAAAAAGAGCTGGGAATTTATCTTAGGGAGAAGGCCTGGGATTTGAAGTCCAGTACTACAAACAAAAATGAACAAAATGGAGAAAGTAAGAAAATCCTCCAGTCCCCTCCCCCACCACATTTCAACCTTTTTTTTTTTTTTTCTACCGAGAGAAAAGATGCCTTATCTGATCTTTGGCTTCATTTATTCCAGTGCCTGTGCAGTGTGTGTGCACTTCGTGGAGCTGTTTTCAACCGAGATTCTATTCTGACAGGGTGATGGGCCAGGAGGAGAAAGCACATTTGCCCGCCCCTTCCTTTCACTCCTGCAGCCCTTGGCAGGAGAGGAATGTGCTATTCTCAGTTGATCTGTCTCTATCAGGGCCTCTCCTTTGTACAGCCATGCCCTTCCTGAATGAGGAGAACAGACAGCAACCTGTCACAGCCAGTTCACTGGATTATCCGCCCCGGACACCTTCAGAAGGAACAAGGCCCTGCAGGGCTACAGAGACTGGCCATTGTAGACAGGGCTCCCCGAAGACTTCAGGGTGGCCAAAGCATGAGCATGTGAAAGCGTACAGGGACTGTGTCTCCAGGACATCATTGTAGTGAGGTGTATTTTAACATTTACTTGACATTCGCCCGAAGCTTACATTCTACCTTCATTCACTATAACAAAGGCCCCGTTTCTTGCCAGTTACCAAACCCCGGGATTACTTAGTTGCAGGTTGCTTGTTAAGCATGGTTAATCGGGGTGCTGAGTGAAAATGGCCCTACGCAGAAGCTAGGCCCTGCCTCACAGAGAAGAGAAGCAGCCTTCAGTGGGACAATCTAGACCCATAAAATGGTTTTCACTCACCACTGCAAGCGAGACCTTTGGAGTCAAATGTGCATGGATGTAGAAACAGAGAGACTGGTCTCACGTTTCTTACAGACTTGCAGTTTGCCTTGTCACGTATTTATGGGTTTTTCCACTGTGGGCATATCTAGAATTTCAAACCAGACAAAGCTGGGGGTATTTTTGTCTTTGTGCAGTACCAGGATGATAAGAGGTAAGTTTTAAATGGTGTCATTAATATCTGCATCATATGGAAAATCTAACCCAAGTAACCACTTTACGCTCAAGTACCTGTTATTTAGAATTTCTTCTCATTGGTGTATCTAATAGCTTATGAGCCAATGGTTCAACTTTATCTGAAATGCCATGACATGTCTCAGAGGCCACTTTGCTTTGCCCAGATAATTAAAGGAGGGTGTTCCACCTATTTTATGTCATCCCACCTTTAATTTAATAATACTGTACGTGAATTTGCCTTATATTTAACACCGTGTGTTCTTCCTTTCATGAACAGTCTCTGCCTATGGAAATGTTCGGCTCACACGCACCTCTCATTTTTGTGTTTGTACCCAGGCCTTCCGCCTTATCCAGTAGTCCAACATATTCGGACTTGCCCTTTATTAGAATCTCCCCGCACCGGAACCCTGCTGCGGCGTCTGAGTCTCCCTTCAGCCCTCCACATCCCTACATCAACCCTTATATGGACTACATCCGGTCTCTGCACAGCAGCCCATCCCTTTCCATGATTTCAACGGCCCGGGGGCTGAGCCCTACTGACGGTGAGTCCCAGATCACACTGCTTCCTCCCTGCACAGAGAGAGATCAAAAGATGGTATGGTAAACATTCACACTTCTGAAATGTATTACAGTAAACACACATTGCTATTCATTCTCCTGTCTTTGAACCCACTTAACACATTTATCACTTCCTGAACCAGGCTTGGAAGTCCTTATTTCCGAGTGTCTTCATGGCTGCTTCCATGTCCTAAACTGATAAAAATCTTTACAGCAATTGCTGCCGCGTGAAAATACCAGTGTGCCCTCATCCACCTTTATTCACTGGATCTGCTACCAGGCCATGCTGACTCTTCTCCAAAGTCAGCAGGACCATGAAAGCAAACATTTTGAATTGATTCAGACCATCAAGGCAACCATGGCAGTACAACTAAGACACTCAGGAAAGACCACTTCCAGAACTGCCTTAGAAAGTAACAAGAACCAAGGGATAAGTGTTTAAACAAGAGAAGGTGTTTTGAGGGGAATTCATGACAATTCGTTTTATTATAATTTTTAATTTGGATATACACCAAAGATTTTTAATTATACTTCATATAAGGTAGGCCTGCGTTCCAGACACCAAACCAAGAACTTTAAGGGTGTGATTTTATTCCAATATCTCAACACTTCCATGTGGGCGGTGTTACTACCTTCATTTCCAAGGAGAAGTGGCAGACTAGTAATAGAGGGATCTCTGATAAACTTGGAGCCTGGTCAGTTCTCACTAGTAAATGGCAGAGACGGAGCCCAAATCCAGACCTTCCTGTCTCCCTCATCCTTGCTGTTCCCTACTGTTCTCTTTTACTGTTTCCCATGTGATTACTGGTCTTACCACCGTTCCTACATGTGTACGAGTATCTGGAGTGTTGTCACCACCTTCTGATGGGTGCATTTTTATTCTGTGTTTTGGAGAGACATGGAGGTGTCAGTGAGAGCAGTGTTTCACAGACCAACATGCACACAGTTCACCTGAGATCTGATAAAATACAATTCTGCACTCAGGGACTGAGATTCTGTACTGCTAAGAAGCCTCTAGGTGAGGCCAGTGCCTGGTTGGTCTGTGGACTGACTGCACTTTGAGTAGCAAGGTCTGAAAAAGCATGATGGTCCACACCTGCTGCATGGCCTTGACCATGCTAAATTAAAAAAAAAAAAAAAGTAAACCAAGTCTCAAACATTAACTCAAGTTTTATTTCTGTGATACTTGGTGGTCATTTTAGGCTCTCAAGGGTTAGATTCTTGTTGATTCTCGAAGCCTCTTGATTAACTACATTTCTCACCGCTCTTTTTACTTCAAGCCATGTAGTTCCTGAACTGTCAAGTTATATCCCAGTCCTTCATTTCAAGAAAGATCTCTGACATCTCTTGAATGCATATGCAGATCCTCCTGCCAATTATTGCTGGGCTCTGAAGATCTGGAGTTGCATACCTCTTCTTAATTGCAGATAGCAAATTTACAAGTTACCTGCAAAGATCTAGGTCACTCCTGATTGCCTCAGAGGGAAGAAAAACACAATGCCCTTCATTTCCCTAAGCAGTGTTTGTTGTGACCCCTGTTTACCATTCTCTTTGGGCCCAGCTGAGTGCTTCCTGGATTATGGTGCACAGCAAGAAACTGCATCAGGATTCTTGGGAAGCATCTGCTCTGTTGCCTTTTCAGGGATAATTGTCCTCCAGAAACAGCTGCTGGCTCTTTTGTTTTTTTCTGACTGAAGGTGGTAAATAAACTTGTAAGGTCCTCAAGGGATAAGTTTTGCTATTGAGCAAGATTCACACTTTTAAAAATAATACTAAACTCTAAGAGAATCAAGCATGGGTTAACTTTACTGCTTAGAATTTGATTTGAGAGTGGGAGAAATACTGGGTCATTTTCAGGAGGGCTTAGGAATTGGAAGAAATGAACAACAGAGAGAGCTGGTAGTGGTAGTGCAGAAGCTAGGAATCATGCCCAGTTTGCACAAATGCATAGGGGCAAAGTGGTCCTTGTATGCAGTGTGAACAAAACACAGCGAGTGTGTAAGTAAAACTTTAAGAATGCATTACAATAAAATTAGAACAACATTGTTCTTACTGCTTTCTGCAGCAGTTTGGAAAGTACTCTTTCTTGAGTGTGTTCAGGAAGTATGATCAGAAATATAGTGAGTGCCGCTCCCAACTGCCATCAAAGAAAAGGCAAGCGCATTAAAATGTTGTGGAGTAGCCAAGCATGACGGTACATGCCTGAAATCCCACTACTGGGAAGGCTGAAGCAGAAACATCGACGTGAGTTCAAGGCCATCCTGAACTACATAGCAAAACCATGTCTCAAATACAAAATAATAAATAAATAAAAACCAACGACAACAACAAACATTCTGGAGTGTTTTCATTGCTTACTTCAATGCTTTTGGCCCTGTGCTACCTCTGCTCTTCTTCATGACCGTGAAAGATAAACATTTTGAATCCATTCATGATATTAAGGCAGCTGAACCGTGCAGCTAAATTCATTACAAAAGGGGACTTTCAGAACTGCTTTCGCAAGTGGCAAGATTAAGGGTGTGTGAGGGTTCAAAGCGAGGAGTAGTATTTTGAGGGGGATTAACTCCAATGAAAAAACAGTATATCCTTTATTATAACAAAACTTGAAACGTTCCCTGCAGTTTTCAGTCATACCTCCTAGTTACTCTACTGAAAATCACTTTTCTTCTACTTTTCATACCATTTAGTGAGTAGGAATAAAACATTCTCTGGTGCACCCATCTCCCTTTGTGTGCCTCCTAAGAGTCCAGTTAATACCTTATCGAATCATATTACTAATAATTTTCCTTTCATTTTCTAAAGATTTTCTTATTTCTTTCCTTACTGTGCATCGTGCATAAAAATTATCTGGGCAAAAATGTAACTCACCCACCAAGCTACTGCCCAGATGCTGGTTTTCCTAGGTTTTGACGGTTGGACTCTTGGCTCCTCAAAACCTCATAGAACCAGGTTGAATCCGGATCTCCACGAATTGGGAGGCCACCCTCAGAACTGCTACCGTATCTTGCTGCTTTTGCACATAACTCGGTGAGGGGAAACTAATTATTATCCCACGTGGAGAAGGCTGACTCTTGCCAGTAAATTGCTCCAGATTGATAGGTATATTTTCTTTCTGATTTTTTGTAATGAAAAGAAAAAGGGAAAAGAGAGCTTTTAAATTACGGAACACGAAATTGCAGCTTATCATTCCGTTGTATGTCATTAAAGTCGCGCTGCCTTTTCTCCCTCCTGTAAACCCTAACTCCTCACGTCAGTGAGCCTTAACTCAGACACTCCTGTCAAGAGCTTAGGGAAGTATTTTAAGTATGTCTGGAAAGATCGCAGTCGTCTGAGTCGTCTGCTGTTGTGAAAGATGTGAACATACAGGGATTTGGCGTAGGAAGCCATTTTACCTTGGGGGTCAGACAGGACGTTTCGGTCGGCATTGCGGGAGCAGCAGAGACCCCGGCGGTTATTTTGCGTAGTGACATTGTTGTCACCTCAGGTTATATAAGTACATGCTGTTGTGTTCCCTCCTAGACAGAATCACTTAACAAAGCATTGCTCAGAATATATCCTCTTCCCGAGCGATGCATGACCGTATATATTTTAATTCCTTTCCATTCTTGTTGATCTAAACACACTAACAGCAAAACTTTGCAGTGCTGCTTTATTTTTGTCTATTCCTTCAGAAAATGATATTTTCTATCAGGAAAATGATATTTAAAAGGGGGAGGATGGAGGGGAAGGGAGTATAAAAGTGATCAGGATGTGATGTATATGTGGCACTTCCCTGAGATGATTGTGATTATTATGCAACACAAACATGTACTGCTGATAAAAAAATTGTTATTAAAGGTAGAAGTAATTTAATACCATGGCATGTTTCAAAAAAGAAACTACCATAAGGAACCATGGCGTTCGGGGTGTTCCTGGGAAGTAGACTTGGGAAGCCTCCAGGAGAGTGTCCTGCTGACCTTCCCGATGTCACCACACCTCTGTCTTGTCCCCAGCCCCCCACGCTGGAGTGAGCCCCGCGGAGTACTATCACCAGATGGCCCTGCTGACTGGACAGCGCAGCCCTTATGCCGACATCCTTCCCTCTGCCGCCACCGGCGCGGGGGCCATCCACATGGAATACCTTCACGCTATGGACAGTAAGTGACAGAGCTGGTCCCTGTAGCCCTGGGGGAAGCAGGTGCTACTGGGGGGGATAAAAGTGAGGTGACAGTCTTAACTGTTGGTGCAGAGAAGGTGAAACATCTGTACTTAGTGCTCTGGTGTTCTAGGTATCTGACACAAGACCTGCTTGGGTGCCTGTCTGGCCCAAGGATACCTGTGACCTCAAAGATGCAGGCAGTTGTAGATCAGTTAAGATACTATGTTGCCCTGATTGGATAGAAAAATAAGACAAAAGAATTTGATGCATCATTTTCGTTACATTTCTTGTTACTGAGGTAAAATATTCCACAACCAAACCTGATGGTTGCAAGGCAGGGTGGCATCACAAAATCAGTTTATTCATGGACAGACAGTAGCAAACAACCAGGGGGAACACAAGTCTCTTTCTGTCTCTTATATTGTATCCAAGTTACTGGGATTAGGGCAGTGCCAAACCAATCAGTGCACTAATGCAGGGATCCCCACCCCCTTAATCCAGGTATCACACATGCTAGATTCAGTCAACTTTGGAAAGCCCCACCTATGGCCACATCTAGACCCAAACCTTAACGCACATGGATGGACTTGGCTCCGTAGCTTTTTGGTTTTGTAAGTTTATGTCTTAAAATCGAAGTAAAATAAGAATGCCAGGCGTGGTAGTGCTCTCCTGTAATTCCAGCTCTGAAGAGGAGCTGCATTGGGATGATCACAAGTTCGAGCCCATCTTGAGCAACTTACCAGTTTAGTGAGACTCTATCTCAAAGGGAAAAATATAAAAAAGGGCCAGAGATGTAGCTCAGTGCCTTGGGCTTGCTTCCCAGTGCCACAAGAAAAACAAGTCAAAAAAGAAAGAAACAAAAAACTCTGTACTTGGTTTTACATATTTTACACTAAATAACTTATTTTACCCAATAATCTTTGTGTTAAAAATTATATTTCACTAAGTCCTTCCAGTGTCACTGAGTATTTACTTGGGAGGCTCGAAGTAGCCTCATGAGGAAAAATAAGAAATGTTTCCGATCAGAGGCTCTACTTTAAGTAGATAGTAGTGGAAGAGAATGGGGTCATTTGATGTGCGTGTCACTTCTTTGGAGGTTCTTTAGGGCATAGGATGATTCCTTTGGATCACAGATGGACCTGGGATTATTGACATTCAGAGCATCTCAGAGATCCTCTTAAGAAATGACCTCAGTACGCGTCCTCTGGCACAGTCCTAAATAGTGAACTCCAAAGTATCCTCCACGTCACACATCTACAAAAGCCCCTTGCTTTGAGTGTGATAGTACTGCGATCAAACAATAGTTCATCTACCTGGAGTTTGATTTCTTTTAGTTCCTGTGCTTCCCTTACATGTTTGCATCTATGTTTCATTGGGATTCCTCTGTAATGAGGTCTGTATTTGTCAGTTGAGTAGCTCAGTTCTCTGGTAATTAAAGAGAGGAGGTGATTGGGCCACACAGGGTTACGTAAATATCCACAGTTTTGGTCCCTTTTCCACTTAGAACGGCTTTGGTGTAGCTCGTGGGAACATGCACTTGTATTGGTTTCCATTGGGCAGGTCATCACCTCACACCCAAGTAAATGAAGTGTGTTATGTCTTCTGAGATTGTGTTGTTTTGTAGTTAAAAAAAAAAAAAGCATACATTTCAGATTCATCATAACCACATTTCAATTAGAGATTGTCAAGGGGGGAAGAGTTCAGTGTTATTATGCAAATCAGTTATTTAAAATCTGCAAATAAAGAATTAAAATAAGAGAGACTCCTTGGAAGGTCAGCCCACGTTAGTTTCCCTATTTGATGAGAATGTGTCTAGTCAGCCAGTGGTGGTTTTTATCTAAATAAAGGATGAAGCTAGCCTTTTACTTTGTAAAAACTAATTAAAGGAATTTTAATTTGCCCGAGTATATAGTAAATTGATTGTCATTAAGTGGGAATTTAGATGTCCTATCATTCATCACATAAAAAGAAACCTCCTTTTTCTTTGTCAGAATTTTTTATTAGACTAGAGAAACAAAACAATTAACAGAAAGCCAAATTGGAAGACCCTGTGTTGAAACAATAAGAATTCGCAGGCTTTTGTTTTAGAAGGAGTTGACCTGATCAGCTGCTTCTTTTTTTGCCTTGAAAATACTCATCTTGTGCTTCCACAGCTTCCTTCATCGAAAATCCCAAATCAGTGTCCCCAAATATTCCACTGACATTTGATGATGTGGAACAGAAAAGGGTGGGGAAGTTCTTTGAGTTCTGCATTTTTTTTCCTCTAAAATAACTGAAGTAGCACTTCGTTAGAGCCTAAGACAGTAATGACAAACCTTTTAGAGCTTTCAGTGATACTTACAGCCCACTGTGGCACCCGAACCATAGGTTCACCACCAAAATAATGAGATCCTACACTTTTTTTTTTTTTTTTTTTTGAGATAGAGTCTCACTTTATAGTTCAGGCTGGCCCTGAGCTCACTCTGTAGCCCAGGCAAGCCTCGAACTCAGCAATCCTCCTGCCTCTGCCTCCCGAGTGCTGGGATTAAAGGCGTGAGCCACCACGCCCGGCACTGTGGTATGTGGTATTGATGGCTGGTGGGCATGAGTCACCACGCCCAGCATTCTATGTGGTTACCGGGATCGAACTCAGGACCTTGCACTTGCGAGGCAGGCGCCGTAATCACTGAGCTAAATCTCCGGCCTGAGATCCTACACTTTTAAGTCAAATCCAATAGAGAAAGGATAGCTTAGTCTTAAGCCCCTATAGAGTCACCTACAGTAGCAGTTAGAAACCAGGACCCCGCTGGTCATCTGAATCTGTTACAGGTCCAAATTTTGTTGTGGGTCCCTGGGACTCTTTCATTGGTTAATACATGAACACCTGATTGTTGATCTGTTAACCATGGGTACTTTTAGGTTTTAGTGAGATGGAATAAACAAGTTTGTCTCTCTCTATGGCTTGGATTATATCTCTTGGGCTTAGAGTGACTTTAAAGGACGCATGAGTATGTCATCTCTTCCATCTTAAAAGGTAAGGGTGCCTGGAAAAGCACACTACTTATATTAGCAAAAACTGATTTAAAAGACTTTCTCAGAGGGAAAACCACGAACAGATGTTCCAGCCAAGTTGTACATTTGATGAGACTATGTAGCAAGATGCAAAAGGTCTTGCTTGGCCCCTAGGTTCTGGCTTTGCATGAAGTGTAGGAGATGAAAGCCATGGTATTTTATTGGGTCAAGTGGCTTCCTTTCTCCAGTATTCTTATTTGCATTTAGGAAGGAGCTCAGTCCAGCATGTCTTGCTGCTTCCAATTCTAAACTCCACTGCAATGGTCTGTTGTCAAATATTACATGGAATTTGACAATAAATCTACGCCATCTTTGTAGCTGTTTGGAAGTGGCATGTGTTCCTCCATTGAAACTTGAGGTGAAATTAGCGTTTCATAATGAGTAAATGGGAAATACTATGCTTAAGGCAGATGCCACAGTATAGGTAGGTGGGTGACTTCAACTGGCAGATGGGTACATAGCTGGGATTACTATTCTGTATGAACATGTCCTGCATCAGGCTGGTAATGAAATATTCTAAATGAAGGAACTTAGATTAAATGTGTGAACCCAGTACTCTTAAGACAGTGACAGAAGGATAGCAAGTGTAAGCCCAGCTTGGGAAACTTAATGACCTACCAAAATCCTGTCTCAAAATAAAAAAGAGGAGTAAGAATATAACTCAGTGCAAAGGCCCTGCAGCCTTCAATACTGCCCAAAAAACTGCCTGAAAGAAAAATTTGAGTGGATACCACATTTGCTGTTCAAATTGGTTTTCTAATTTCATACATGGATATGTATATGGTTGCAATATTAACTATAAAGGTTTTCGTACTCATCTGTTTCATTAAATTATCTTGAAACAATGTTGATTATTTCACATCAAAATCCATGTCTGTTGAAGAAACTGTTCCTGGTGAATTTTCTGAGACAAATGCTTGGACTTTATTCTGTAAAGAAAGTTTAATTCCACTTCTGTTTTCTGGATATCACAGAACTGTTGGTTCCTGTAAGCACATGGAACCATACTGGGAAACAGGAAGCCCTCGGTTTGTGCATACAGCTGTTCCTGTTTGGTCTTGCCACTTTTCCCAGTAGATTAGTTTTGTTAAACTTTGGCTTGCTGACTTTGTAATGTAAATGTAGCCTTCAGAAAGGCTGGCAGGACCATGTGGGTTACATTCATCCCTAGGCCCTGAAATTCTGACTTTTAATTCCTATCAAATTTGAATGCAAATGGGGATTTAATTTTTAATGCCACAGGCAAAAACCATTGTATTAATCACGCCTGTCATCCCAGCACTCGGGAGGCAGAGACAGGAGGATTGCTGAGTTCGAGGCTTGCCTGGGCTTCAAAGCGAGACCCTGTCTCAAAAAAAAACCAAAAAAACAAAAACAAAAATCAAAAAAAACCGCCAAAACCATTGTATTAAGTTGGCATGTGTCTAAGTTGAATTACCTGCCTCCAACTTAGGGATCCATTGGTGGAATCTTTTGGAAGGCTGAAAATCTGAGTAATTATACTATCTTTATCTTCTGTTAGTTCTGACTGGAGAAACAGGATTCAGAAAGGAGTCTGCTTCATGAGGACATGGAATCTCTTTATTGTGCTTGTGGGCTCTGTCTTGCAAAAATCTATAAACAAACAACGCCCCAGTTTCAGAAGTGTTTGTTGGAATTTATCATCTTAGATCATGGGGGATTTTGGGCCATGATCTGGCCTTGCCACTGTCAAGCCAGATGATCTTTATGGTAGGGGCTGCCCTGTGCCCCACAGTGTGTTTAGCAAAACCCCTGGCCCTCACCCACTAGATGCCAGGAGCTCTAAGTGGTGACAAACTAATTGTCTCCAGAAGGTGCCAGATATTCCTAGGCACCCCCAGTTGAGAACTACTGATTTAGGGTAATATATTTATAAGTTGTTTTAGGGATGTTTTAAGCATGCCAGGGTGCCCTCCTGGGAAGGAGGGCATTGCTAAGCTGGATCTTTCATTTTAGGAAGCTTTAATTCATTCCTTTAATTCGTTCCTTTGGCTTATTGCCTTATAATGTTGTTTGTGGAGCGGGGAGGGTGCTGGGTGAGTTACCACTGTGGGAGCCACTGTCTTTGTTGCTTGTGGTGAATTAATGATGGGAATATCCAAGCAGCCGTCAGATTCATAAATCACGAGGAATGAGAGGGATAACGCATAAAAGTCTCTCCCTTTTGTTTAGCAATTTATCATTTTGCCTGCACATTAATAAACAGAGCTTCCCTGAGGTAAGCCCCTGGAAGATAAATATTTCTCTCTAATTTCCTCAATTGTAGCCCACGGATCCCTGGGGAAGGAGAGATGCTTGTCACTGCGCATTGCTGGCTTCTTGTCCCGCACTTCTTTTGCAGGGACCAGTGGCCGTTAAATAACAGGTTTTGAGTCTGGATGCAGGTAATCAGGTTCTGTTGTGTTTCTGTAACAGGCACCAGATTCCCCAGCCCCAGGCTGTCAGCCAGGCCGAGCCGGAAACGCACCCTGTCCATATCACCGCTGTCCGATCATAGCTTTGACCTTCAGACCATGATAAGAACGTCTCCCAACTCCTTGGTCACAATCCTCAATAATTCCCGTAGCAGCTCTTCAGCGAGCGGCTCCTATGGTCACTTATCTGCCAGTGCAATCAGGTATGTATTTCCCGAATTCAGGTCATATTTTATTTTTCTAATAAAATGTCAGCAACTGGGTATATCGGTTGTGATGGTACTCCCTGGGACTACTGACTCCCTAAGGAAGGATCAGATGTGTGCCATTGTGCCAAAACCCAGGGATGGGACAGAGCCCAACGGTGAATTACACAGACATTTATTGGCCCCAAAATATTTTTTGCATGTATTAGTCAGTGGCCTATAAATAGAAATACAGTTAAATAGTTACGGTGAAATCCACTTTTTCCCCTTGGCTGCTGAGTCTCGAACCTAGGGCCTCTGTACCTAGCTACATCTTTTTTTTTTTTTTTCTTTTTTTGAGACAGGGTCTCGCTTTGTAGTTCAGGCTGGCCCTCAGCTCACTATGTAGCCCAGGCAAGCCGCCGCGAACTCAGCAATCCTCCCGTCTCTGCCTCCCGAGTGCTGGGATTACAGGTGTGAGCCACCACGCCCGGCACTGTGGTATGTGGTATTGATTGCTGGTGGGTGTGAGTCACCACGCCCAGCATTGTATGTGGTTACCGGGATCGAACTCAGGACCTTGCGCTTGCGAGGCAGGCACTGGAACCACTGAGCTAAATCTCCGGCCCCAGTATAATCCTTTAAAAGGCTGGCCATGGCCCTTGTTCTACAGGTGATCAAGGGAATAGCTGGGAGGGGGGAGGAAAGAGCTGGGATTTGAGTATAGGAGAGAATAAATGGCACGGTCCCTGATCTGGCAACAGAATTACATATTTTTAGTTAATTTGAATGATCTCAATTTTGTACTGACACTAGACAGTCATAGAGCATTTGGGTCCTCCCTTATGTGAAAGTAATAAATGGAAACATAGTTACAATGTAATTAATACAAAATATCTACTGTGGTTAGTGATCGAAGTTGGTCTGATATCAACAAGTACAGTATGAAGATGAACTAATTCAGAATCTTAAGTGTATTTACATTGCTTTTATCAACTCATTTCTTGTTTGAGCTGAGCTCCATCACACCTCACAGAGATAGAATTAAAATACTATTCTGATGAGCAAGTTAAGCACCTCTGGTTATAAACTTCGGCTTTCATTTTTCTGAAAACTTTCACCAGAGGTTTAGCAATATTTTTATTTTTTTTTTTGTGAACCACAGATTATTCTTTGCATCAGAAGCACAGAGTAACTGAGTATGGTGGTACATGCTGATAGTTGAAGCTACTCATGAGGCTGAGGCAGGAGGATTGTAAATTCAAGGCCAATCTAGAGTACATAGTGCGCCCCTGTCTCAAAAACATTTACAAATAAAAATGTATAGATTAAAGGTTTTTCTCACTATTCTTCCTTTTAAGAAGTAAAGACAATAAGTTTTGGAGTTTATGTCTGAGAGTGTGTTTAGTTTTGAATTGGTAGATCTTCCATGGGTGGTATAGTACAGCATTAGAATAACCTCAGCAGTCAAGGAAAAAAGATTCTATCAGTAGTAACACAATCATATTTACTAGAATGAATGAATTCTATTGTTCTTCTGTAATGTCCTGCGTTGTAGTTTTGATTATTTTCTGGTCCAGTTATCAGCAATACTCCTTGGCAGGCAAGTTAATGTTTAAATGTTATAAATTTCACTTTTCATATGAGGTCGCATTCATCTGCTGTGCTTCAATTGTTTCACATCATCCAGAAGGTTTGCAAATACACAGTGAAGCGGGTAATTGTACTTGCATGGCAATAGATAGCAACACTGAAAGAAGGTTCTGGAGTGTTTTCAAGATCAGCTGCACAGTCACAAGTGGAGGCTTTGGAGTTGCACATGGATAGGGTCAGATTCTAGCTCTGCCTCCAATCAGCCATGTAAACCTCTTATCCTCTGTCCTCAAATTCAGAGTTTGCTTTGAAAGCTGCAGATGAGACACACAGTGACCAGGAAAGGGGTATACTTTATTTAAGCCCCTGTGGACTTTCACTCGGCTGAGATATGTGGCCTGATGAGGCAGCATCCGAGTGGATGTGTGGCCCATGGTGATGTCCACTCAGAATCACTTGGTGAGCAGGTGTGTCTCTATCATCTCCTAAGTTTTCTTCTCTCTTGCTCTCTGCCCAGCTGTCTTGACTTTGTGTGTATCTCAGGGTCTATGTTGTAATGTGGCACACGAATGGCCATGGTGCTGTCTTTTCTTTGTTCTTTTTAACGTTTCATTTTGTAAGATACAAAAATTGACTACAGCAAAAATCAGTAAATGGCAGAAGCAGTGGGTAGCAGGGAAAGGAAAGATGCATAAAGACACATGACAGGCAGCTACTTTTCTCAGGAGGGAAAAATACAAGAAGAAATGTGGACAGCAAGTATGTTTGAAGTCTCAGGCCTTAAATCATACCAGGCACAGATCCCATTTCTGTCTCACGGCAGCTTTGGAAAGTGAGTAATATTATTCTTGTTTCATGCACAAGCATTGTCGTTCTTTACAAGATGAAGTGTGCCAATCCCCTACCTGTTTACCACAAATACCGAATGCCTGATTGGCATTGGGCATTGGCAATAAGTGGGAAAATGTTGTCATTTAAGATTTTTAAGGATGTTATTAAATGTTCAAAGATATATATGCATAAAACATGCCAGAGCTACTTGCTTCACATTGATGCATTGTTTAAATGTTATTGTCAGAGACCATTTAGAGTATTTACCATCATTGGAATCTCTGTATTGCTTTTTGGTAGTTCGTTGTTTTCCTCCAGTAGGACACAGCTGTAGAAAGCCCCTATCCCACCTTTGAAACACTTGAGTCCTCTCACATTGACACCATGGGACAAATAGTTCTGCAATGAACAAATTAATGAGCTCTTCTGAGTACTAGAATGCCAATTACTGTTTTTTTTTAAAGAAAGTTTCTACTTTTACATGGGTAATTCTGGTGTTGTGCAAGTTACAGTCTATATGAATGTTAACTTTATACCTCCAAGTATTGATGGATACATAAAGAAAAAAGGATCAGTACAAAATAAAGTGTTAGGAAAACACCAAATGTCCTTCTTGATAGTATGTATGGTTTTCATACTTTTCAGTATATTTACATAATATCTCTGACTGTCCTAAAACACCATTTAAAAGTTTATTTATGAAACCTATTAACATGCTAAAACATTGTACTTAGTTTTCAAACATGCTGTCCTGGGTTACATAATGAGTCTTTTATCTCATAGCTCATATAAGTCAATAAATAGCCATGCCCATGGGAAGGTATATTGCGAATATTTAACATCATGAGATGTTTTAAATTTTCCATTGTTCTAAAGATTCTCATCTCAGGCTATATGATTCATATTATCAAAATAACCTGTGGTCTTTGTTCCATATAATTAAGGCTGATGTTCTCAATAGGCAATTACTCACCTTAAGTTAAAAAGTAATTTATCACTACTTACATTGTAAGGGTTTAGATCTATAATGTCCCTGAAAAGTCCCACATGTTGAGAGGTAGGGCTTTTGAAAGGTTGATTGGATCATGGGGCACTCTACTTATCAGTGGATTCATTCATTGATCAGATCATAGCTGGTTTTACTGTTTGGGAGAAAAGGACCTGTTTGGTGGTCACCAGGAATGTGTTCCTGGTGTATTCCTGTCTTCAGGTCCTCCCTTCTCTCTTTCCATTTCCTGATTACCATGGGGTAAGTGGTTTTCCTTTGTCACATCCTTTCACCTTGCTGTTTGAAGCTTAGGACTAGTCAGCCATGGACTAAACCCTCTGAAATCCTGAGGCAAAAATCCCCTTTCCTCTTAATTTGAAGATACAAGTACTTTCCTCTAGATACTGAGTCACTATTGGAAGAGATGGTGTTTCAAATGACTCTCATCCTTCTGGAGTCTTTCAGCAAATAGTTCTTCAGTAGAGCTTCAAATAATCTTGAATGAGTAGAACCTTGAATAACCCAGACATTTCAGAGCTTTCACATTTTCAGTGTAATGGCTGAAAAGAAGATGATTTCCTCTCCTTAGTAGTTTATGTCTGGCACAACCAGGTAAAATTTTCTTAATTAAAATGACATTTCCTGTTCCATGGCGTCCTCGGAGTTGGCTGCCAAGACCTGTGACTTCACAAGCCCATGTACATTTCGCTATTACCAGAGCTCAGCCCGATGATCAGGGGACACTGTGCACCATCAGCCCTCTTTGACAGTAGAATCCTGGAGTAAGGATGTTCTGGGCTGGTCCACAGATGGTACCTGAGGGAGGGAGGAGCCAATGTTACCTCCCCAGTTTCTTGGTGCATTTTCTTCCATTTATTCATCTCACAAATAGTTAAGTAGGTTGAACTATAAGCTATTCACTGGGCTGAGCCTGGTGGTCACAAAAGTGAGACAGGACTTTGACCTTCATGGTCCTTTAGGAAAGGAAAAGCCTCCAAGAAGATGTAAAGAAATAGGTGTAGGAAGAAATCTGTGAGGATGGTGGTCAGTGCTGTTGAGGAAATGGCCCAGGGGCCCAGACAGAATAATACAGAGAGTCATGTTCAAGTGGGCTGGCAGCAGGCTGAGACTGGGAGGACGAATGGCCATGGGAGAGCTTTCCATGGCTTTCTGGGAAGGCTGAGCAGGTGCAGACCCTGGGGTGAGAAGAGTAGGGTGTTCCTGCCCTGACAGTCACCAGAGGACAGTCAGCAAAGAACACTGAGCCACATGAAGCAGTTGGTGACCGGAGATAAAGCTGCAGTGTCAAATGTCCAAGAGCAATAGAAGCCCAGGAGCTTCCCTGTGAGTCTGGTTTTTGTTGCTGTTTTCTGTATGGATGGGAAACTGATGCTCGAGGAGGTGAGGGAGTTGAGTCAGAGCCCCACCCTCAGCCTCCGACGTCCCCTTCTGTCCCCCCAGGTCATACTTCTTCTTCTCTTAGGAATCCTCATCTCAGAAGGAAAGCTAAGACAATGATGAGAAACTCTGTTTACACAGAGAAATAATAATGATATCTGATGATGGTTAGAAGAAATGGACTGTGCTTATGCCAATGTCATTTTTCTCACCCTGTCCACATGGCTGACCAGTTACATGGTTTAAAGGCTTCAAGCCAAACCTCTGCGAAAAGTGTGCCACTGTTACTCATGTTCATGCGGGCGGTGGATCTTACCTGTTAGGCTCTTGAATGGCGTGTAGCTTTTAGTGTTTTGCAACTCTTTGGTGACAGAATGCTGAAGTTCTTTTCTCCAGGGCTCTTCAGTGTGCATATGCTGGAGTGTAAGCATTGAGATGTTCGTTTTGGGAGCATGTGGGTCTTCTTATGGGTACTCCGCTTCTCAGGCCGGGCAGGGTGCTTGAACGTGGAAGCTTTGTCTTGCTGCTATCAAACAGAAACACTGGTACCTCCACATATAGCAGCAGCTCTCTGCAAAATAGCAAGGGTTGCACTTTGAATGGCAGCTGCTGGGCAGGAAATTCCCCTGCTTTAACCAGACAGTGGGCTCGCGGGCTTGTGTCTGAGAAGTTTGGTCTTGATCAAAATGTGTCTCTACCCCCCACCTATCGCCTCTCCTTTCTTGAAGTCAGCTTCACAAGTTGAGCTTCCCTCAGTCATCTCAGTGCTGCCTGACTTCACTTCCAGTTCTAGTCCAGGGGAAATGGGCTACTGCAGATTAAGCAACAATGCTGGATTCTTTATCCTGTAGAAATCTGGGTATATTGTAACATACAGTTCCCAGCCTCATTTCCTTGGCTTAAAGGGGTATATCCTAATATGATCATATTGGTTTCTTTTAATTTCTATAATTTGGGCAGGAGGGTTAGCTCAGTGGTTCTGGCGCCTGCCTCGCAAGCGCAAGGTCCTGAGTTCGATCCCCGGTAACCACATATAATGCTGGGCATGGAGACACGCCCACCAACAATCAACACCGCATACCACAATGCCAGACGTGGTGGCTCACGCCTGTAATCCCAGCACTTGGGAGGCAGGGACAGGAGGATTGCTGAGTTCGCGGCGGCTTGCCTGGGCACCATAGTGAGCTGAGGGCCAGCCTGAACTACAAAGCGAGACCCTGTCTCAAAAAAAAAAAAAAAAGAATATTTCAATAATTCAAAACGGAATGAAATTTAATAGCCAATATATAGGGGGCAGGGGATTGTAGGATGGCAGGGGAGTGGAGAAAAATGAGAATTAAGTTGTGTCACATACTGGTACAAAGTCTCAATGTTGAGTGTGACCTTGATGTGTATATAAAATATGCGGATGAAATCAGTTTTAAAAAAGTGTTCATAGGTAGCCAGGAGATACAGTTAACTTTATACTTAAAACATTTCTTAAGAATCCACAGGGGTCACCAGTTCTTCTTCATTGTTTCCCCATCGCTGTTTGAGGCTACTGACCACACCAGGGGGTTTAGTACGTGGAGAGGTTCCAGAAAGGAATCCCAGTGCCCATGAGCTTCTCTGCTGATGCATATACAGATTAAAGGTGTGGGCTACTTCCTGCCTCATCACCCACATCCCACAGGCTTACTGTGCATTCACATGTTTGTGTAAGGACACACGCATGCACACACACACACGCACACCCCTTTAGCACTGTGATTATGCAGTTGTGAGCTCTACTCCATGGCAAATCTAAGGGAAAACAGTAGTGTTGGGGAGGGTTCAGTGGCCTGGGATTGAAATTATTAGACAGCGAAATTGTAGCTGTAAGTGTGTGGCGGCTGGGTTATCAGAGCCTTTTTATTTTTTCTCATCTCTTCTCATTTTGCCAACACAATCATCTGTATTCAATCTTCTGCTACAGAGGACAACTAAGCCAAGTTGAGCTGCATTATATAGGGTATGACTATTCAGGAGATCCTCACAGTCCCAATCTTCTTACCTCCCACAGTATGCGTAGAATTCCTGAAGTGCTTTTAAAACAGATTATGGACTTTTCTCATGAGCTATTTCAGTTGAATTTTATCCCTTGATTGGAATATTAATAACTTTGAAGTGCTTGTATTTATGGTAGGAATGAATAAATGTTTAATGAGTGTTTTTTCCACAATATAAACTTCTACTGTTCCTCCACTTATTCATCCCACCAGGAATTTAATAGGAATTTGTTTCACAGATTAATCCTAAGGGTTTCTTTACAAATGTTAACTCACTTTACTTCCTTGGGGTAAAAAAAAGTAGTATGCAAGTAAAGATAATTGTGCATTTTCTATTCTATGTTCTATGTACTGGCTATAATTAATATATAACTTTCTGGTTACTAATTCTTTGGAAACTTGTAGTTGTATTCTTTGGAAATCTAATTGGAATATGGAGAAATTAACTTACTGAGTTAATGAAGGAAAAGCGTGTAGAGATGTAATGACATTCGATTTACTAGCTTTATACCCTTCCTTCCTACCCACGCTCCTGGTTTTTCTCACCTGGCAGTTACTGTTGAGATTTCCCACAAGAAACTCCCTTGTTGGGAAAGTCTACTGTACTATTTCCTGAAATATTAAGAAACAAGGCCCAATTTGCAAATTAGGGGAGAAAGTGGGAATCAGTGCTAGGATTTGAACCCATGGCCTTGTTCTAGTTTGCAAACTTCAATTAGATTTTACGAAAGAAGGCTGAGAAAGCCTTCCACCTCTGGCTGTCGAGACAAAATACATATATATTAGAGCTTTCTTAAGGGCTCACCTTTTGAGAATTGTGTTTTTCAATGTTTGGGAAAGCAGAAGAGCTGCTTCCTGCTTGGATGACAAGTTGTTGACCACTTTGAACTTGGCTCACAGCTGACCGCGTGGGAGGAACAGACTACGAGCAGTTACCCGTGTGCTCGGAATCCTGCACCGGTGTGGAAAGCCCCGTGGGTACCCAATCCAATAACCATAAATCAGTTCTACTTGCTCAGTAGTTTAAATCTACTTCTTGGTGAAATAAAGGGGACATTAGTGAGTAAATTAACTTATTTTGGTTTGATAACAGATGCTATAGAATAGAATCACTCCAAGGTTGTCCTAAGAATACCAGTCTCGAGAGTTCTCCAAGTGCTGTTGTCAAAGGTCTCTAGGGAAGGACCTTTGGAGTGCACTGTCACGGTGACAGCTCCCTTGGGACCATGGTTGTCTTTTTCTCCATGACATTTCTTGTGGACCATGTGGCCTCAGGTGGCCTCACGTGTTGTCATGTGTCATCGTGGCTTGAGAAGTTCTGAAACATCTAACGCTTCCTTTCGACTGATCATATTGATGAAATAGATATTAATGGGTTGGGAATTTGTGTCAGTGGTTCCAAGACCTGCCAGGAAGTATAAACTCTGAGTTTGATCCCTGGTATCAAAAAGAAGAAAACAGAAATAGATATTAGCAGTAATGTCACATTTTTATAAATGTACCTTATGGTTTTTCGTATGTTGAATTCTTTAGAAAAGAATTAGAAGGGAGAAAGCTTTTTTTAAAACATATTGTAGAGAATTTTATATCAGAATTTAAAGTTACTCTCTCCTGAGTGACTTATAGGTAAGCACAGAAACAATGTCTCGGAAGTGGTGACCTCAGGCACTGAGTCTGGAAGGACGGAGTGTGTCCTTCTGAGGAGATAGCAGAGAGTTAAGAAAATTTCCAACGCTATTACTATTTTCTCTTTTTACGATATTGTAGATATGATGAGCTTCGAAGAATTTAATGTTCAGGGCCTTCAAAAGTAGAATGTACTTTTCCTTTCTTTTTTGCTCTGTTATTTGTTCATTCATTCATTGATACTGGAGATCAAACCCAGAGGGACTCTACCACTGAGCTATATATCTCCAGCAATTTTTGTTTTTCATTTGAGACAGAGTCTCACTACATGTCCTAGACTGTCCTCCAAATTGTGACCCTCCTGCCTTTGCTTCCCAAGTCCCTGGAACTGCAGGTATGTGCCACCACACCTGGCGTTTTAAAATTTTGTTCTTTGTAAACACTAGAGTCTCTTCTGAGCTGCCTAAGTGACTTAGGAAAGAAAAAATGAATGTAGACACTAGCTTTGATATTTTATAGACGTGTTGTCTAATTGTAGTTTTTGGAGGAGACATTAGAAAACTTCAGTTTTTCATGAAGTTATTTTCTGAGGAATAGGGAAATGAACGGCCGCCCTGAGGATGTCCATGTCGTGGTCCCCGGAACCTAGGAATATGTTACCTTGCATGCTAAAAGGAGTTCATAGCAGTGAATACACTCAGCTCTTGAGATGAGGAGATCATTGTGTATTGTCTGGCCCTAGAGTAATCGTAAGAGCCCATAGAAGGGGGGGTGGTAGGAGGGCCACACTTTGAGAAGGCAAGCAGACTCCAGAGGTCACAGCCTCCGTGGGCTCTAAACCAGCCAATCATTTTGGACCTCTGACTCTTGGAACTGTAGCATGATAAACTTGTGCTGTGGGAAGCCATTAAGTGGATGGTTATGTGTCGCAGCGGCAATGGGAAATTAATACGCTGATAAAGAATTTCAGTTACTTGTGGACTCACAATAAGTGGCTGGTGTGTGCCGGGCTCTGGTGCCCAGCACATCATCTGGGTCTGACCTTCTGGAAGGACGGATCTGCTTTCAGAGAGCACTGATGGCTGCTGTGTGACCAGGACCCTCCAAACGAAGACAGTAAGGAAGGTACAGGTAGGACTCGTTTTCATGGGGCACTTGGCCCAAGAAGGCCTCAGCTGTAATGTTTGACCTGGCACCCAAATGCAGAAGAGAAGCAGCTCTCCTCAACTCTGGGAGCAAAGGGTCTCTGGCAAGGGACACAGGAAGTCTGAGTACGTGGAGTGACTACCCCTGGCCCAGAGGGCAAGGGCTTCTCAGGGTGTGGGACTCCTCTCCGCTCTGACCCTGTCCACTCAGACTTAGAGCCTCCGCTCTCTTTGCCCCTGGAGGGCACACAAAGACCTGGGTTTTTCTTACTCCCAATCCTGGATGTGCTTGAAAGGTTCTTGTCATGCATTGTTCTCCCCTGGGAGGGCTGAGAATTCGTGTGGGAGGCATCAGTTTATAGGAAGGGCGGCTGTCTGTCGTTCCTGACATCCTGTGTGGCGGGGGAATCACAGCCTATCCTCTGCTGCTTCCTTAGAAAACTTGGTCCTAGAACTCAGCAGGCAGCATCCTGAGCCAGCCTGGCTCCCAAAGCCCTTCGCACAGCCAGTGAGGGAGCCAGGACCTTTCTACAACCTCCCTGACCGTGCAAATAGGCTGTGCCCTGTGGAGCTGGGCAGCCCTGGTCTGCAGAGGCAGGAGAGGGCCAGCTTTCCCTCTTGGGTGGGGACAGGGCCTCCTGGGACCTCTTTGTGCCCAGCTCTTTGCAAGCAAAAAAGACAGTGTTTCTAATGCTGGCTTACTGTACATAAGCCATGGAGCCCCCAAATCGACAGGTCTCTTTCTGTTCCCTCATAGCCTTGGCCTCCAAATAATGGATGAGTACGTCATTTTATCTGGATTTCCCAACTGAATAGCACTCCCAAAGAGGACATTACCGAAGCATGGTGAGGGCTGCTCAGCCCGCACCTGTGCTTCCTGGAGACCGACCACGGGGCCGACGGAACTACTGCGGGGATATTAGCCTTGCTCTTTCCTCCCTCCTGCACCTTTGTTAAAAAAAAATGTACCTACCTTGTCTGGTTTTTAACATTTGTGAATTGTTAATGCGTAAAAACCAAGGGCATTTTTTGTCCTGTAGACTGTTGTCTTTCGCGGTCATAATTCCTATTCAGGTACTGGTTTTGAAAGCCCCCATTTCAGGCCTCCCAGGATCAAATGACAGTGACCTTCGGTGTCCCTTCTCGAGTCTGGTAGCCAGATCAGACTGCCAGATTCTGCACAGGTGTGCGGAGGTTCAAGTACAGTGTGTCAGGTGTTGTTAATCGTAGGCAAAGCGGGGTCATCTGGGTTTCATTTCTTTAATGAATAGAATAAGGTAGCTACACTTAGTAATATCCATTCACCTAAAGAAAGGGGGGGAGTGTGTTAAATCATTGCGTTTTTTGATGAATGGCTTGTACACCGCAAAATAAATTGGACAAACTGGCATAGAGCTCAGTGAACATGAAATCAGCTATTAGAAGAAAGCTTGTGAACAAATTCTGAGGCAGATATGCATCTTTTGATTAATGCCCTATCAATCATCCACACAGCTACCTTTGCTAAGTTTCGCTGTAATCATTCATGGTTGCTTTCGGAAACAGTGGCAGAAACTATAGCGCTGCAGCGTCAGAATATTATTACTGATTCTCCCTAACTTACTGTGAACAATGACTGGTTTCAACCTTGTTTCTGCTTTCCTTTATTAGAGAAACACAATGCAGAAGGAAAGCAGAGCTCCTCAAAGCCTGGTGGAATTCTCCGAGGGTATTCTTAATGATATTCAGTCTTAAATGGGCAAGCCATTGTAATGGCAGGTTCTCTGTGGGAATAATAGTAATGTAACCCCATTGAAGCTGCCTTTTATGGATTGTAGTCAAATAGGCAGAAGTGGAGAGCCACGTTAATGAACAGAGTATATCTCTGGAATTATTACTTAAAGTTGTTGCAAGAGTCTGAATTTTGTGATCGTAATTATTTTATTCTCAGTTAATGCGCTTAAACAGCAATAGCAATTAACCCACCAGATTGGAAATTTGCATGAGCTCTACCTTTGACATTAGGAAAAATCCTGATTCTTCTCTGCATATTACACAGCGTGATGGGAAGCAATCTATATATATGTAATTCCTTTTACTGATATTTTTATTAAGAAGAAATTTCCATGAATGCAATTATTCCTTTTTCCGTGCATGTTAAGCCACTGGCAAAGTCGTCAGGAGTGCTTTATTCTTGTAAAAGCGTTGGCTTCCTAATCAGGGTCACACAAAGACCAATTTGGTGCTGCCTGCTACTTGGGAAATCCTCAGGTCATGGCAGTGCTTTCTCAGAACTGACTGTAGCCTGGGAAATACTGCAGCGTAATAAAGTGGTGACAGGCATTAGCATACGTAATGGGCCGTCATAGACCTCGAAGGCTGTGTGCTGGAGGAGGGAGCAGTGGTCTCCCATCGGGACATTCCTCCATCGGAGCCCATTGATCACTGATTTCAGCGGGGAAAGGTTAATCCATCAGCTCCTGTAACCAGATGGCGCTGATGGAAATTCTTTAGGTGGCATTCTGGATGAACCAAGCTTTCCATCTTTACAAACAAATGAGTGATATGACAAGCATGGTGTTCAAAACACATTTAACCAATTGATTTTCTTTCCTCTTGTAATAAGATCTGGAGACATATGAAAGCCTGTGGTGTGAGCTAAGATGAAAGGAATTGCTTCATGCCCGGGAACATGCGGAACTCAGAGCCTATGAAAGTACTATAAAGCATGTAGTCACCCATTCTCTTTTTTATATCAAGTTTGTTATTGCAATAAATAGTTATTATTGAGCTGATGCCTTTTACTTCCACTTTGCAGAATCTTACTTCAGGTCTGTGAGTGTGTTCATGTGCACACCTAGCTGCCCTCACCAGTCGTCTTACTCTTGGAAGTTTTCAAGATGTTTGGATATAATTATTTCTGCTTCCCATTGAAACAAACAGACCCAATATGTTGTTGGTATAAAGTAGCAGATATTGTTTATCTGTGATCATCTCTGAGATCACTATAAGTGATGGCTGCTTGTTTTTTATCTCCCACATACAGTCCTGCCTTGAGCTTCACCTACCCGTCCGCGCCTGTCTCTCTCCACATGCACCAACAGATCTTAAGCCGACAGCAAAGCTTAGGCTCAGCCTTTGGACACAGCCCTCCGCTCATCCACCCGGCCCCAACTTTTCCAACACAGAGGCCTATTCCAGGGATCCCTACTGTCCTGAACCCTGTCCAAGTCACCTCTGGCCCTTCCGAGTCCTCACAGGTGAGAGAGACCACTCTGTGAGCTGGCCTGTCCTGGTCCATGAGGAGGGTCCTTGCCACCGCATCTGCCGCTAGAGCCATAGTGCCTTGGTATCTCATAGCTTCATGCTGGCGTCCTGCCCAAGGTGCATTCTTTAGGTCTGATGAGTGTCCTCTGTCCATGTTTATCCCTGGACGAGAGCATCTTCCATCAGGCCATTTTCTCACGGGTGGAAAAGCAGGATGCTTGATCAGGCCCTGCTTGGCCCTGACGCTGTCCGTGCTGTGAAGACTGGACACATGGGTTGCTTTCGCTAGGTCCGTGTCCACTCCTTCTGCTGGGCTCAGGTTGCTACCAAGCAGCGTGCAGCACTCTAGAGTCTCCGTTTCCAGGAATTGGGACAGCCTCAGTCACGGCTCTGTGGCCATTTCAGCCTGACATCTTGAGTCACAGGTCTTAATCAGGGTCCCTCTCATTGATCAAAACCTAACTTTTGTCTTTGGCAACGTGTGTAACCAGCAGAACAAGCCCACGAGCGAGTCTGCAGTGAGCAGCACTGGCGACCCAATGCACAACAAGCGGTCCAAGATCAAGCCGGACGAAGACCTGCCCAGCCCAGGGGCACGGGGTCAGCAGGTAGGAGCCCTGGGCTATGCAGCCAGTGCTTCCACCCTTCCTTGACTGGGATCTTGGAGTCAGTACCCCAACCCCTCCTCACATGCCAGTCCTTCCACCACATTTTCTCGTGGCATTTTTCCACTGTGCCATACCTAGTGTCATGGCGCACGGCCACGTACAGAGCGATTGTAGTTTCTCTAGCTCAGAAGAAAACAGGAGCAATTCAGAAAGCTGTTCTGATGGTTTAGACAGTGTAGGAGGTTAGGCAACTAGTTCGTAGAGTTTGGGCCCACAAGTCTGATCTTCCAGCCCCAATCTTATACTAGGACAGAGCAAGTGATACTCCCCACACTGGTCATTGGTTTCTTTCTTTATTACTTCCCATTTTCGAGGAGAGCTGGGAAGGATGGGACACAAGGAACCTAACGCTAATTAGGTGCTGGATTCAGCTGTTTGTCCCTGGCACCTGGGCTTAGCTGAAAGATGTATAGGCTGTGCACGCAATATTTGTTTGCTTTTAATGCTTTTTTGTTATATTGACTTGTCTATTCTTATATTTATAATTCAGAGAAATGATTCGGGACTGCTAGCAATCCTGTTTTCCCCGTGTGGGAGACAATTTGTGGACTATGTAGGGATGCTGTCCTTCTGGTTCAACCTCTGGACTTGGGTTGTATTTGTGAACCACGAGTTTAAAAAAAAAAAAAAATCTGAGAAGGCATGTTTGGGAAATCTGAGAAAATTAATCCAAATGACTCTTAAGTGTTTACTTCTAAACTCACGAAACCCAGCTGGTAGACCTGAGCTGTTTTATTTTTGCTGAAAGGAAGGCACATCTAAGTCAGACTGCTACTTTCTCTTCTTCTCTTGCTTCCCAACATGCCTGATTTCCCCGCTCTGTGTTCCTTACCCCATTCTCTGCCTTTCAGGAACAGCCGGAAGGAACGACCTTAGTCAAGGAGGAAGGGGAGAAAGATGAAAGCAAACAGGAGCCTGAAGTCATCTATGAGACAAACTGCCACTGGGAAGGCTGTACGAGGGAGTTTGACACCCAGGACCAGCTTGTGCATGTAAGTGACCAGTGCTGGGGACCTTGGCCTCAGCTGTGTGACCTTTCCTGTGCAGGTCGGCTTTTCTGACCCCGGCTGGCTCGGGTTTCCTCGCTGGCAGTACTGCGGACTAGAGAGCACTTTATGACTTTCTGAGAATAAAGAAAACTCTGAGCCACAGTGCTTGACCTGTTCAGTCAGCTAAAGCTTAGTGTAAAATTCAATAAAGTCTTCAATAGAGAGTGTAATGACTCTGATCCTCTAAGCCACAAAACACTATTTTGAGTTAGCGACTTTGATGGTTATTGAGTAATAGTAAGCTGGACATGAATTATTATTAACCTTTTAACCAAGTGTGATTCCCCTTCTAAGACCCAGTAACAATTCAAAAAAATTGTAGGAATGGGGCATTCTTTTTTTTTTTTTCTCTCCTACAAAAGGTCTAAGAAATTTTCCTATTATTCTGTAGAGCAATTTTTTTTTTTTTTTTTTTTTGAGACAGGGTCTCGCTTTGTAGTTCAGGCTGGCCCTGAGCTCACTATGTAGCCCAGGCAGGCCTCGAACTCAGCAATCCTCCTGCCTCTGCCTCCCGAGTGCTGGGATTATAGGCATGAGCCACCACACCCGGCACTGTGGTATGTGGTACTGATTGCTGGTGGGCGTGAGTCTCCACGCCCAGCATTGTATGTGGTTTCCGGGGATCAAACTCAGGACCTTGTGCTTGCGAGGCAGGCACCGGAACCACTGAGCTAACCCTCCGGCCCTGTAGAGCAATTATTATTCTCTGTGAGGTTATGTGGAGGTTTGGGGTAAACCGTTAACATAATTTTTGACTTGAGGGCAGCTCCTGTGGGGTTAATAGCTTCATGAAAAAAAATGGTACTTGCTTTTAGATATGTTTAATGATGTGCTTTTAAAAACCCCTTGGTCAGATTGAGAACCATACCTTCTCTTACCAAGCTGGGTCCAGATGTTGTCTTGATATTGTTCCATACGTCTGCACTGGTGCTTTGTAGGACTTGGCACTTTCTCCAAGGTCAGTGTAGTCTCCCTGGCTGGGAGACACAAGAGAATCTGGCATGGAAGGGCACTCAGTGCACCTCAGTGCGGGATAAAAAGATACAGGCACAGACAACTTCTCTTCTGAGGCACATGGTCCTATGAAAGCAGTAAGGATGGTTTTACCAATCAGGTCCATTTCTTAAGCTTTTAATAGGATAAAAAAAATCTGTCAAAGCAGCCCTGCAGTGATTTGCAGTCACACGATCGTGTCTCTCTTTCTCTTTCTCTCTATTATCCATCCTTTTATAGTAAGTTTGTATTTTTGGATGATCCCTATGTCTTAATACCTTTCTTTCATTTGGATTAAACACAGAAATTACAAAGTTTCTCTCGCAAGCCTCATGGGTTTTGTGAGCTTCTCAAGTGTCTTTTACAATTTACCCAGCCTGTGTCATACATCTCTTCATATCCTAATCACGCAACACTGTCAAGCACACAGTTTTCTGGGCTGTGAGAATTATTTTTTATACAAAATGTTCTGAGGGTTTCCTGTGACATCACTAGGATCCCCACTCCCATTTCTTTTTTAATCATGTCTCCTTGTAATTGTATACAAAGAATTATAGGTTTCCAAGCACACAAGAAAAAAGAAAACAGAAAGTCAAATGCTTTTAATTAAGGTATATTTTCAAATTTTCCCATGAACATAATTTGATTTTTTTCTCTTTAATTTAATGCACATATTATTTTTAAGCTAAGGCTGGCTTGGTGGTTCTTTATTCTTGCTGACTACTTTAATTGAAACCACAAAGACATAGTAAGACTATGAGGTGAGAATAGTCAGAATTTTTTTTTAATACTGAGAAATGCTCTGAAAGAATAGCAAGCATCTGCCACGAATAATCTCAGTGATGTAATTAGTGAACAATGGAAATAAAGACAATTGCGTATGTCAAAGCTTTTATCCTACAAAAGATGGTTGCAGGGTGACTTGCTTTAAGAGCACCTTTCTGAAGGGGCATGGGTGAGGTTCCATTGTAAAACGTGTGCTTAGCATGTCTAAGGCCTTGGGTTCCCTTCCTAGGTTTGGAAAAAAAAAAAACATCTGAGGAAAAAATAAATTCTTGGAGGTTGAGCCATTATAATTTCTGAGGAATGCTGTGTTACTGGTTCCATCATTAACTGATGCTGGGTCAAAGGGAAGTTTTGTCTGAGTCCACATTTCTCATGAGATGGGCTCTCATGACCAGGTTCAAGGTAACATTCTGAGGGTGTGAGAGCATCTTAACCTTTGTCTTGCTTCTGCGATGTGAAAGCCTTTACAACACATCGAATATTGCAGTTATTTCTGTTTAAGCTCAGAGGCAAAAGATCCCGGTAACACTTTCACAGAAAATGCTGAATAATTTTAAGGGGACGCTGCTAAGCCAACCACACCTGCACAATCACCGTGTTTTTTCTGACTTATGGAAAGGCATCTTTTAAAAAGAATGTATGCACACAAACAAGGTAGCATTTTCCCCCAACTCAGAAATATCAGGGCTAGAAGAAAATACAGTGTGTAAAACCTTTATGATATCAATTTTGCCTGTGCTAAATTTAAGTAAGTGCATTTAATTAAATGAATTGAAAACTATAATTTATAATAACATAACATACTGGTTCATATCACTTGTATCCCACCTTTTGACAAGTGCCCTAAGTGTCAAAATTTCAAATTTGTGCATTGAAACAATTTCGTATCGCAGGTTATGCAGGTATCTTCCTGCTCTTAGGAAGTGTTAGCAGCGACCCGGAAGGGAAGGGGTGCTTTCTGTTTTGTTGACTGAAGGAAGACCTACTTCAAGTCCACCTAATTACTTTGGTGGCAGATGGGATAAATACCAGTTGCAAAGCCCGTGTTTTTAGGGACAGAGAGGCATTAACTGTTTCTGCTCCCGTGACTTCCCTGGGCGAGAGGTTTTGTGAATTAGTCGAACTTCCATGCCACATACAACCAAGAGGCAAGGTGTTAAACCACTCCGTGCTCTGCCTTATTTATAGCCATGACCCATTCTTATTTCCCCCTCTTACAGTTAATAGAAAGATTCATGATTCTTCATGGTTGTCTATCTAGTGTCTGACAGTCCCGACTGCCTGCTAAAGCAGGTCACTATCTATAATTGATATCCTTCCGTGGAATAGGGTGCTGGCTGCAATTGAAGGGCTTTGCTGAATGCTCTTAAATCCTGACAAGTTCTCCCCTTGTTCTGGTTCAGTCACTGAGCTACACGGTTGGAATTCCGGAGTTATTTGAACTCGGTGCAAAAGGGAGACATGTGTTTCACATTAGCAAATCACAAAGTTGAAGAAGAGAATTAGGAACTCGGCTGACTTCGCCTGCCAGGTAGTTTCATTTCCAGTATAATGCACTCCATGTACTCTTGAAAGATTGCCCCCTCCATTACTGTCTGAACAGATGGGCTAAATGTGATTTCTCCCTTCCTTTCCCCTTTATTTCAAACCTTTGCCCTGTTGTAGTAGGTCTTTGTTCTATGCTTGCTGCTGGGATCAGTAGGCTGTTCAATTAATTTTTCTTTCTAGTCGTATAATTATTACTACTCTCAAGCTAGTACTAAACTGGTTGTAACATTTACTCTGAAGACCAGAAGCAAACAAAGTAGATGTATATTTGTATTAACCGAGTTTTGTTGAGCTTTATTCCTGTCCTGGTGTCAGTTAAACAGGATGGGCTAAGAAAACAAGAGGAGCATATTGTACAGAAATTAATTTTATGTACACTGTATTGGGTTGAGCAAACTTACTACCGACTTTCAAGATGCAAGCGTTTTCTTTTGCCTTTGTCCTTAAAAGATGAACATTCTAACATCTCAAAATAAGATGAAAGTCTACATTTCTGCTTAATTTCAAATTAGCCAGATTCTTTTCACTGGGCTTTATATTTAAAAAGACATGAATGTTAAATTTAATGTGCTTCCGGAAGTCAGTTTCAAAGTCATATCAGTTTCAAAGTGTGTTTGGCCTCAGTTTTGCCGTTCTTCTACTATTTCACTTAGCTTGTGTTACTACGTGAAGCGTCTGAGCCACGCCTCCTGGACAGAGGAGAGGTACTTCCTGGCCTTGCTGAGGACCATTTCTCTGTTGTTTTAATTTTATCCAGCGTTAGTTCCACCTATGACTGTTTGTTTTGTTTTTTGGTTTTTGGTTTTTTTTTTGAGACAGGGTCTCACTTTGTAGTTCAGTCTGGCCCTGAGCTCACTATGAAGCCCAGGCAAGCCTCGAACTCAGCAATCCTCCTGTCTCTGCCCCCCCGAGTGCTGGGATCACAGGTGTGAGCCACCACGCCCGGCAACCTATGACTGTTTGAAGGGTGAGGCGTCTGAAATATTCACAGCGTGCTGCTCAAGTTCATCTCAGGTTCTTCGAACCTTGCACACCTCGTTTTTTTGTGAGGCTGTCTGCAAAGAGGAGAGGGGACAAATTTGAGGAATGTGCAGCTCAGAGTAGAGTCCTCACCACTGTGTGGCTGGTTATGCTTAAAAACATCACGGCTGAGATTGGCAGGCAAAAAACCCCATCGAGTCACCAAACCTCTTTTCTACCTGTTTGCTGTATCCCCATAACTCCTTGCCTTCTTTGTTGGGGATTCTGCTCTTTATTTCTGTTTAAGAAATAACATATATAAAATACCCTCCCAATAGTCATTTAAAAGTCAAGTTCTTTTTCAGCAGTTTTATTCCCCAGCTGATCTCTTGCACGGGGGCCCAGTGTAGAGCCCGGGCATTACATCAGGTAATGTCGCCTTTCCCCTCTGGGACTAACCTGCACAGAACATGGCATGTACTCAATCCTAGGGGTGCCCAGCTTCTGCTGGGTGGCATTTCAGTCTTTGTAATCCCCCATTTGTATCTTTTAAGCACGGTGTCAAAAATTCCCCCTTTTGTGGAGTGATTAACCACCTACTTGGATTTTAAACGCTTTCATACACTGCAAATTTTGATCTCTCAAAGCATGCTGAAGTTTCCTTTATGCGAAGAATCCGGTTATAATCACCTTTCTTGCCTCTCAGAAACACGTTCTATACATCAGCAGCATGAAAACGAAGGACTTTCTTTTTAATGTCGCAGAGATTTAGATATAAAAGAAGCATATCTAATTTGTGGAGAATTGATGTATCCGTAGAAACACGAGAGAGTGAGGATGTGAAGACATTATTTTCATATTAATACCATGATCTTAAATTTGCATTTTAAATGTTTTCCATCTCATTTCGATGCCTTTGCCAAAGTTGCGTTGTAAGTCCTTACCTAGGAGAAAATTGCGTTTAAGATGAGATGGAGGTCTCTGATAGGAGGCAGAAATTAGTTTTGTGTGCACATAAAACCTAAAATGAATGAGTGGAGATTTTGATCTTATTTGCCTCTACATGGAGTTGCTAGTTGAATTAGTTACTCTAATTATTTGGAGCCATGGCATGTACAATATAGGCGAGGAACGACAAACTTCAAAGCCATCCTTTGACGGTTTTGCCTCGAGGATCACGTTCTTTGTGAGTCTGCTGACTAAATTGCACCTGCAAAAACCGTTCACACACCAAGACACGGGGCAGACAGGACGGAGAGCCAGGGTGTGAGGGCTGTGTGGTCCCGGCTCAGGCGCCCCCATCCCCAGCGAGAGTTCTGAGTGGCAGCCCCATCTCAGTTCTGACTCTTGGGGTGACCTCTTCCAAACCATCTGACCCTTCGGAACGTTATTTTCTCACTTATCATACTGTGAAACAGCCGTGAAAATCAACACTGTCCCCGATGTCCGAGGCCATGCGGAGATCGCATGCAGTAGGCCTAATGAGAAACAGACAGGGGTTCTGCACGAGGTCACTCCGTCTCGAGTTGTTCTGTGTGTTTGTGTTTTGCGGGGCAGAGTCAGGGAGAAGATGGAATTGGACTGAAGGCCTTTGTGACTTCTGGGATGTTGGTGTGAAGGCTTATTTTACGTGAATTGTTGCTCAGTTGGGATGTAGACTTCGCTGAAGCCAGAGATACTCCCCACCGTCTGCTCCCCAGTGTGCATCTGAATGATGGGCTCGGGCAAGACACTTCTACTCCTCGAACCTCTGTTTTTGCCAGAGCCAGTGAAGGTGTTGACTAGGAGTGTCCTAAGGACAAGTAGGTCTCATCCCAAGTGCCGCACTGGCTGGCAGCCGGCTGGATGATGTGGGAGTTCTCTCTTCCTCGTCAGCCTGGGAGTGAGAGTGGTGGGTCACAGTCAGGCGGGACGTAGGATCAGGTAATGTATGAGATACACTGAGTGTTTCGTTAAAAACGTGTTGCCGTAAAGACACATTATCATTAATCTCCCTCAGAACAGTCCCCCTCGCTTCAACACTGAAGCGACCCTTTCCTTCTTGCTGTTGTCTGAAGCAGTTCCGGAAGTCATCTTTCATGAATGTCTTTACAAGGAGGGATCAAAAATATAGTGAATGCTGCTGCCAGGGATAATCCAGCGGAAAAGACAGACTCATAACATTATATCACAGAGTGTTCAAACAGCCCACAGTATGCGTGGTGTCTGGCATTGTGAAACTTCTGGATCTTTCCAAAGTCAAAATAGCCACAAAACGGAAGTGTATTGAATCAGGTCAGGATGTAGAGGCAGCCACAACAGTGCAAGTACAGATACTCATGAAAGAGGATATCAGAAGTACTTCACAAAGTAGCAAGAACAGTGGTGTAAGTGTGAAGAGAAGGGGAGGATTTTGAGGGGGTTTATTGGCAATGTGTCTTTTAATGTAAGACATTTTTAAAAACTAGAAAGCCATCATTTTTTAAATCACACTTCATTGTTCCTTTGGACTATTTCATCGGAATCTTCACTTGAGTCACTGATTCTGCCACTTGGGGAGCATTTTCCTGCTCAAAGCTTGATTGATTCAGAATGATCCTGAAGACAAGATTCTGGATTCTGCCAATAATTCAGCATCTAGAATGCTGGGGGTGGATGCTTCTTGTACCGGCGGTCCCCATGTCACTCTGGGCAGGGCTGTACAGGTCACTTAAAGAAACTTGCCTATAACAAATGTTACTGCTTATGCTCATGTCGATTAGGAAACGTGGGAGATAACCCAGCAGGTCATCCTTTTGTGCAGCAGCTCTTTACGAGAAGATGTGCAAAGCCCTGGCAGCACCCACAGGGCTGGGGACAGGGTGGTCCTCACAGCCCCCTTACTGGGTGGGGCCGTAGCAGCATGACTTGGACCCTTAAGAATTGCTCAGTCCAGGTGGGTGAGGGAAATAGGGAAAGAAAAAGGTAGTGAACAGGATGAATCAGGACGGAATGGTGCCCTTCTGGTGTAGTTCAAGCTTTATCTCTGGCACAGGGGGTTGGGGGTCCTTGAGAAATACCCAGAAAGGCCCTGGAAAGTGAGTTTACACAAATAAACTCTTCTTCTTTTTCTTCTTCTTCTCCTCCTCCTCCTGCTGTTGCTGCTGCTGCAATGGTAAGAAGAAGCAGCATCTAGTGTGAGAGAATGCTTTGCTTTTCACTGTTGGCTTGTAAGAGCTGAGAGACCTGGGCTTCAGGATCTAGACGCATTCTATGCCCCTTCTGACCTTCAGTGCATCTGTTTCTTCTTGTAAAATAGGCACAGTGTTGACCTCCTCAAATGGCTGGGAGAGTTCACTACCAAACTAATGTTTCATAAAGTGTTAGTGATTTTCCTTACAAAAGGGAAACGTGAAGGTGGCCCTGAGATGCCCCCTCGTCAGAAGTGTGGTTTAGGTTGGTCTCCAGACAGTGTTCAGGTGAGGGCATTAACACGAAAAGGATGAACGTGGTGTCTAGAGTCTCAGTTCAGAAACCCTCAGAGAGAAGGCCGGAGTGTCCCTGGGGCCTTCCTTGTTCTTGTTCCTGCTGCCTTGAGATTCACACTCTCATCCTCTTCCTGTGTACTGGATTTCCGGGACCTCTGACGTGTTTCCAGAGACCACTGGACGCTAAGCCAAGGGGAAGTGTCCCAACCTCAGGACCCTGGGGAAGCCATTCTCTGTGGCAGGGAATTATGTTTCCTAGCCTTCACCTGACCCACTGGAGGCCAGATGTACCCATTCCCCATTGTGACACTTCAAAAATGTGTCCATATTATTCACTGTCATATACAAAAGATCTATATGTGTGTGTGTTTGCAACTAAAACAAAAATTCTCCTACTTCCACATACTTCTGAATATTTAGATTAAAAAGAAAAGATAACCTGGGCCGGAGATTTAGCTCAGTGGTTCCAGTGCTTGCCTCACAAGCTCAAGGTCCTGAGTTTGATCCCGGTAACCACATACAATGCTGGGCATGGCCCACTAGCAATCAATACCACATACCACAGGGCATGGTGGCTCACGCCTGTCATCCCAGCACTCAGGAGGCAGAGGCAGGAGGATTACTGAGTTTGAGGCTTGCCTGGGCTCCATAGTGAGCTCAGGGCCAGCCTGAACTACAAAACGAGACCCTGTCTCAAAAAAAAAAAAAAAAGAGAAAAAGAAAAGATAACCTGATTGAAAAGTCTGTAACAAAAGGCTATTCGGATATATACATGGTATGGGTGTGGGTGTGTGTATAAATTGGTAGAATTCAGTTTACAGTTGCATAACCATCCAAACCCTTTTTCTTGGTGGAGAAACCCTGCTATTTTCCCTTCCCCTCCCTTTCCTCTCCCCTCCTCTTCCCCTCCCCTCTCCTCCCCTCTTTCTCTTTTGGCGGTACTGGGGATGAAACTCAGGACCTTATACTTGCAAGGCAGGAGGTGGCACCACTGAGCTAAATCCCCTCTATCCCCACCCCCACCCCCCATTATTTTTTCTTTACTGCCCAAGAGAAATCACTCCAACTCCAACTTGTGAGAAGCAGGGCTGGAGATCAGGCATCTGATCTGACATAAAACAGAACTCCGGGAACAGAAACCAATTTTAGTTTTCTAATGGAAGGACTTTTTGAAGATTCAGGGACATTTAGGTTTTTGTGGGATTAACCAAATACTGCCGTGGGTGAATTGTTTCTCCAGAATGACTAAAGTCAGCCAGAGAACTGAGTGTTTTATCTTCAAAAAACTGTGTACCGGCCAAGGCCTTAAACTGCAACCGCCCAACCCGATCCCTGGTGAGTGGAGGCTGGGGAGGTCTCCAGACTGTGTGTTCTGAGATCTGTCTTATTCTTCCATCAGTCAAAACCTGTGTCTAACTGAGTGAGACACCCTACACTTCAGTCTCAGTGTCTCATCTATCAACAGATTCCTTTCCTCAAAGAATTTTTAAAACTTGCTTTTTGTTTGTGAGGACCGAACGAGATCATGGAATGGAAGTGCCGGGTAAACTGGAGAGTGTTATTCAAATAGGAGGAAAAATGGAATCTGGGGAATAGGACTGATAAACTCAGTTGGGGCTGAGGATGTGGCTCAGTGGCAGAGTGCTTGCCTAGCGTGGGGAGCCCCTGGGTTCAATCTCTGGTGCAGATAAGTAAGTAACTGACTGCAGAATGGGAAGATGAAGAAGCCTGTATGAAAATTAATCAAGAGTAACAATCATGCCATTGATCCGCTTATAGCACATCACCACCACCTTGTGGCTGCCATCCAAATTGAAGGAATACTCTCTCCAGAAGTAAAAGGCCTAGTGCATGTCAGACCTGGGAGAGTGGGTCAAAGGCACTGGTGACAACAAGGTAGGATCCATTCATCTTTATGTCCATCCCTTGAGGAAAGGGGACCCAACAAGGTTGCCAGGAACACCGTTGATGTAGGATCAGGGAGGGGAGAAAACAAATAAGGTGAAGAGGTAGCAGAAAGAAGGAAAGAAAAGAAAAGAATGCTGAAGGAGGGTCTTGGATGTGATGTTAAACAAACAGGTGAAGGCAGAGAAAGGCCCTGTAGACATGTTGGGTATTCTATGTTGAGGAGACAACAGCAAGAGTTGGTATTAGGAGGGTTTTACCATGGATAATGTCTATGATGATAAATGGCTGCGGTGGTTGACATTTTTTTGGGCTAGCAATGTAACTACACAATGATTTACTTAACTTTTTTTTTTTTGGTCAGCCATTGGTAAGTCACACCACATGGCAGAACCAAAGCCTGTCTGCCTGGAAGACAGGAAAGGAGTGGGGGTGAGATTGATGTCTTGCTTTTGTGATCTGAGGCTCGTGTAAGGGTCCTGAGATTCTGCTGTCCCTAAGTGCTTACCAGCACTTGAGGGAAAGGATTATCTCTGGTACTTTATGGAAGAAGCTTTCCTCCTACAGTGCTAGTCAAGTTTTTAGGGCCAGGGAGTCATGGTGTTCCTGGGATTAGTATCATTTTTCTTTCTCTAGTGTCTTGTTTTCCAGCTACAAATGTGTAAGCTTGAGTGGCGAAAGTGTCTTCCTCCTCAAGATAATGAAACGCCACCAGCTGTTTTGTGCTACGCCCCCTCTGGTGAACGTCTGTAACGTCACTTGTCTCATTCCTTGCTCTGCACAGCCTTAGCAAACTTGGAGTTTTTTTCCCTTACACTTGGGCATGTGTGGCATGTACCAAGAGATGTCTGGACAGGTAAGAGAGTTCTGGCTCCAGGGAAGTATGCAGCACTGCTGACTTTCCCAGAAGGTAGCAAAAACGCTCACACCTTTCTCTGGAAACACTTTTCACTACAAGATAAAGTAGCTGCAAACGAAAGCACTGGATTCCTCCTTGTGTTCGGCAGAGATAAACTTGCATGGAGCCTCAGCGCTGAGCCATTTGGCTTCTGGCAGCGGCTTTAATTGGTAAAATGCAGATTTTTTTTCTCGATCAGGAAAGGATTATTCCTGTTATCAGTCCAGAGCATCTTACTTCAAGATGAAAAGCCTTTACAGAATTACAGATGCCAGCGCTTGTTGCAAAGCTTTTTTTGGCGATTGACAACTCAAAAGAAGAAGTATGATTTATTAGCCTGTAATGGCCAACCCTGAGCAATGGTCTAGGTCCTCCTGGTTTGTGAAACTGCTTAATGTGCACCAGCTTTTTATGCTGCCTGAGCCCCGCATTAGGAAAAGCGATGCGGAGTCTACGTTACGTGAAATGGTGCCAGAGAGGAAAAAAACAAAAGGAGGTGGGGGAGGAAAGAGGTAGCCTCTAAAATCCATCTTGGTGGTGCCTTTTACAGTAGTTGGGCTGATAAGCCAGCAGAGGAAAGATTAATAACAAGGCTTGTCGCTATCAGTACCCGCTTGTCGATTCTCTGTAACAGGGCTGTCTGTTCAGCATGGAAATTATTGATTAAATAAAAATTGCTATTAGATTGTGATGTGATCCATAATCACAAACAATGGTGGACATTCCTCTTGTAGACCCTCACCCATGCATCAAGTTGTTTCTTTTTTCCCCTTGCCGTAATTTATATTGCGCTGACACTTGGCTTATTTGGTTTATCCTCCCTGTGTACAGAGGCAGGAGCCGTGTGACCTGCAGAGGTGGGGGAGGGAGGAGGAGACCAGGACAGCGGGGTAGAGCTCCGGCCGCTGCGTGCCTTGAGCTACAGTGGGATCCTAGCGCTTGAATGCATTTCACGTACAGTGTACCATCCCACCTTTTCAACTGTGGACTCAGGCGGACTGGTGCATACTTAGCATTCCACTGTTCTAGAAGGCTGAGGCAGGAGGATTGCAAGTTCAAGCCCAGCCCAGGCAAGTGAATGATTTAAGGACACACTGTCTCAAAATCAGAGAGGCTGGGGAAGCGCCTCGGTGTGGTTGCCATGGCTTCAATCACCAGTACTTCACAAATAAAAATGAAAGAAGTGTACAGTCCCACGGCGTCCCCCCTCATCCATAGCTTTCTGCACCCTCATCCCCATTAGTTGCCAGCCTTCCTGTCACCCTACAGGAAAAACGTGTGGCCGCTGAATGGTCCCTTTTCATCCCTTCTCCTAGTACCTAGTGTGGTGTGTTACCAATTAATTGGTTCATTTATCAGAAATCATACTGTTTGTTTGGGACTGAATTCAGGACCTTCCCGCTGAGCTACATCCCCAGCCTTTTTAAATTTTTTTCTATTTTGTGACAAGGTCTTGGTAAGACTACACTGACACAAACCACTAATCCGCTTTCTCACTCTTCGTTTGTCTAGTGTGGATCCCTTTGGTAAGCAGAACCACACTCCACCTGACCTTTCACATCCTCCTTGCCCTTAGCCTCGTGTTTAAAGGGCGTTCGTGCTGTGCCCTGTGCCACGCCCTGCTCCTTCTCGTGGCCAAGCGTGCGCTCCACTGTGTGGCTTGAGCACGCTGTGCTCCCTCGTGCACTGAGTTAGAATGACCAAGAGTGTTGTTTCCACCCGTGGCTGCTTTGTAGCTCTGAACGATGGTGGGCAAGTTTCTGCCTGAATCCCTGTTCCAGTTCCCTGGATGAGGCCCCCCGAGTGTGATGGCTGGGTCCCCTGCAGATCCTGTTCAACTCACTGAGGAGCTGCCGAGTCCGCTTCGGTCTCTACGCTGTCCTCTCCATGTTCTTCCTTCCTCGGGAGCGCCACCTCCATTACCCTCTTGTCTGGCCTTGTACACACCCCAGGCGGTGGTCCCTGTGGCCTTGAAGACTCACAGTGCTGCCCTCTGGGCTGTGGCGTCACTGGACAGGAAGCTTTTCGCACCATGGCTACTTTTCACCAAACAGGCCGGGACTGTTCCACGCAGGTACAAAGGCCTAGTGTTCAAAGTGTGAGGCCCAGTGGGTTCGGCCCGGTCAGTTCTGATGGAGCTTGCTTTCTAAGTGGGAATTCCGAGGACCGGGGCTGTGGTGCTGTGCGAGGAGGAATGAGCGGATCTCTGGTGCTGGCTTGGTTGTGTCCTCCTCCTCCTCGTGTGACACTGTGCTTGGGCCCCTCCCAGCAGGTATAGTGAGGGATAGAAGGGCAGAGAAACCTATTAAAGGCCGTGTGCTTAGGGAGTGGCATGTTACCAATTAATTGGTTCACTTGTCACATCATACTGCTTGTGACAGAACACAGGGCCTTTCTACTGAGTTACATCCCCAGTCCTTCGTGTTTTTTTTTTTTTAACTTATTTTTATTGTGAGGCAAGGTCTTGATAAGGCTCCACATTGCCCAGGCTTGCCTCAAACCTGTGATCTTCCTGCCTCCCGTTGTTTCAAATCGTGGGATGCACACGAGGAAGGTTTGGCCTTGAACCGGCCTTCATTATTCAATTTTTGCATTCTACTGTCCCTGTTCCACCCACCTCACCCTTCCCCTGGCAAAGACAGCCTCTTCTCTCCTGCTCGGTCCAAACTGCCTTCGGTTCATGTTTTTGCCTGCATATTTATAACATGTTGGATACCACTGGAAATACATATACTCCTTATCACCAACTTCATACCTTGTAAAGCCTGGGAGATGATCAGACGTCTGTTGGGGACTCAGTGTGAGCTCCTGAACATGCATGTCGTCCTGTGCCATTAAAACTGAAATCCTATGGGCTGGGGAATTAGCTCAAGTGGTACTGCGCCAACCTTGTAGGCAAAAGGGCCTGAGTTCGATCCCTGGTACTGCAAAAACAAACAAATAAAACCCCGAAACCCCAGTCCCTTTGTTTACACCATCCAGCTTAAAATGGACAAAGGCCAGGATGGGATTTCCAGAGTTGGATGGGCACTAAATCAGCCCCAGGGAGCCTCAGATGGTGTCAGCTTCGAAGCTGCAGACCAGAGTCTGTACCCACATTTCCTGGTGGGTTGTGCTGAATGATAGGGAACTTGGAGAAGGTCGTGGAAGAGAAAGAAGGTCACAAGAAAGGGACTGAGCAATCGCAGAAGGTCTAAGGAAGCAAGAAGACACAGGAAAAATGCACATCCTAGTGAAACTGTTCAGTTAAGTAAAATATAAATCATGTATTTGTACAGAAGATGGGGAAGTATAAGACAATTAAAAAAGAGGGAACGTGTCAATAAAAATGTTAAAATGTATCACAATGAAAGAAATTGACAGAATCCTTCCTCTTGTTTCATACCTATATATTTTCTCATTCTTGCCTCTTTGGGAAGCACTTCTGGACGCCCTTTCTCTTGAGTGTTTTTTGCATGGCTAACTTGATGTCCTGAATCAGTTCAAAGCACTTACAGCTATTTCTGTGAAATAAAAAAGATTGCCATGTGTGTCCATCCAATTTATTCTCTGGATCTGGGACTATGTGACTTCCATGTCTTTTCCAAAGTCAAAATCACCATGAAAGGTAAAGGTTTCCAGTCTCTTCGTAACATGAAGGCAGCCAGGACAGCATGACTAAAGATTTTCAGGAAAGAAGACTCCAGATCTGCTTATGGAAGTGGCAAGAATAACGGGCTAAGTGTGTTGCAGGTGAGAAAGAGGCAATCGAGGGAGATTTCATGGCAATGTGTCCTTTACTGTAATACAAGTTTTTAAAATTTAAACACACATTGTAGTTTGTGATCATCTTTTGTGCCTATTGCAAGTAAGAAATAGTGTGACAAGGACTGGTCTGAGCACGCCCAGGCCGTCCATAGTGTTGGCTCAGTGGGACTCAGGGAAGAGCAGACTGATCGTCAGGAACTGATGGTTTAGAATTGACAAATGGCAGTGGAAGCTGGCAGCTCTCATCCTCCTGGGCGCTTGTCTGTTGTGTCTGAGTGAAAAGTTACCTTTCACGTTCATCCATTTGGAACAAGGAACTAAGGTCAATCTGTGCCGCCCGTGAGGCCAGTTCTCCTGAGCTTTCCCTTCTGGAGTGGGGACAGCAGGAAGATGAGAAGTGCTTTTCCCACCGAACAGCGAGTAAAACTCAGGAGGCGCGAAGAACTGCTGAATGGCAACGTCTCTGGAGAAGACAGAATTCTCTGACCCCGGAAAATGGGAGATTTCTTATTAGGGTTACCCGGAACTGCTATCAGAATTCTCTGATCAATTGTAAAGAAATGAGTGAGGTTTGGGGAGATGAGAAGTGTCTGATGTCATTCTGTCCCGAGGATGGTGCAAGAAGATGCATAAGCAGAGGGCTCCAGGTCAGTTATAAAGAAAATGATACACTTTTGTTGTTAATGTGTGTCGTCCTGTTGGAAGAGAAAACAGTAATGATCGGGACTCTCCGGTTCATCAAGAAAAGTCACACTAGACCTGGGTGATGTTTCCTTCATCAGTTACTAGACTGATTGTTCAAGAAAAGGCAGTTAACATGGTGTGTCGGGACTTGAGCAAAAATATACTATCAGCAACTGTGGTGAAGGCAGAGAAATATGGTGGTGTAAACGGCAGTTAGGAGATACAGTCATTGGATAGATGCTAAGTATGGCTTGGCCCCAACCAAGGAGTGAAGTGTTTCTGGCAGTGTGATTCTGGGGTGGGCTCCCAGCTCTCGTTTGGTTAATGATTTGGTGTGTTTATCTCTGGGGAGGGTGAACTTGTGGAAGACAGTTATCATCCAAATTGTTTATGAGGACTTTTCGTATCCAGTTAGTCACAGAATCATGATCCTGAAAGATCCTCAAAATCAAAACATTGAAACATCTCCAAGGAAATTAAAATGATGATAAGATAGGGCCAACAATTAACTATGAGATGGCTAATGCCAGAAAAATGAGATTGCCACCACAGCTATCTAATGTGAGTCTCAACTAGAGAAACAGACATATACTCTTAGAATAATGCCCAGGCTGTGTCTAGAAGATAGCACTTAGTTTAGTACTCCACATTCTAAAGCTAAACTGTAGCCTGGATCATTTAGAAAAAGATGAAACATGCCTTGGGAGTGGAGAAGGGAAGAAAAGGTTTAGCTAGGGGTTGAGGGTAGACATCATAACTGCCTCCCAGGATTGGAAAGTAACTTTCTTCCTAAAGCCAGATCTGGCTGACCTTTAAAGTGTGTGGTGTGACTGAAAACACTGTGAATGTTTAAATTTTGTAAAAATGACTACAGTAAAAGATACATCAGGATGAATCCTCATCAAGACACTCCCGTTTGCTTCCAACACACTTACCTCACCCCTTACTGCCGCTTTCCGAAGTACTTCTGGAAGTCGTTCGTGAGCATCTTCAGCTACACTGTGGTCACTGCCTTCCTGTCCTGCGTTGACTCAAAATATTTACCTTTCGTGGTCATTTTGATGTTGAGGAAGACCCAGAAGTCACACTGCCAGATCCAGTGGCTAAGAAGCTTGAGGACACAACGTCATGTTTTTACTAGCCTGCTACTTGTTCTTCTGGGTGGCATTCAGCAGCAACATTCACCACATTTTTGATCAAACCTCATAAAGACATTCTGGGAAGAGAACCTCTAGAACTGCTTCAGCATGCAGCAAGAGCCATGGGAGGGCAAACAGGGAGCATTTTGAGGAGAATTGATGTCAGTGTGGCTTTTACTGTAGTAATTTTTGTCTTAATTCACACACCCTGTATTTTGACCATCCCTTGGATGGAGCATAGATGTAAAGAGTGGAAACCGTAGTGAGATGGTTTCAGGTTTGCTGTAAGGAAAACTGAATAGTGAGAGCCAGCCACAGTGTTGCCCCCGGAGAGAGGAAGTTCCAGGCTTGTAATGCGAAATATACGACGGCCTAGTGAGAGACACTCAGCTAAATCCTAGCATCTGATGGGCAGCTGGAGTGGGTGAACTCCCAGGCCTGCTCATTGCTGGGGGAAATTATTTTCTTCAGCAGTTTCTCGCAAGGTATTTACATGCTTGCACTCTAAGGAGGGGCAGGTTGGCGTTTGTTCTCAGAAAAAAATACTGACATCATCTCTGTTTATAACATGTCCTTGTCCTCTCTCTAGTTCAGAGTTTACCTTTCCCATTTTCAAAGTTAGGTTAGAAAGCATGTGACTGACGAGTAGATTTTCTGGGTAAGAACTTAGGTGCTGTGAAACTGTATCCCAGAGCTGTCTCGGTTCCAAAAGCTTCTTGGATTATTTTTTTTCTCGTTTCATTTTGATGTGACTTACCCTGCTCTGGATATTAAAAGTCGGTCTTACGTGCTAATTATTTTTAATACTGCATTTTCTTCTAAGATCTTTTGAGAAGTGCTGGTCTTCAGCCCAGTGAGATGTAAATAAACCTTGAGAGCACCAGAAGAGGGGTTTTCCTCAGTAGATACTTACAGTTCTGTTTTGGGCTTTTGCTATGGGTCAGTGGACTAAGTCCTACGCAGCTTGAAGGATAAACTTAGCCTGATTGAGTTTTGTTTTTCGTTTTTTGTTTTTTGTTTTTTGAGACAGGGTCTCGCTTTGTAGTTCAGGCTGGTCCTGAGCTCACTATGTAGCCCAGGCAAGCCTCAAAACTCACAGCAATCCTCCTGCCTCTGCCTCCCGAGTGCTGGGATTACAGGCATGACCCACCACGCCTGGCACTGTGGTATGTGGTGTTGATTGCTGGTGGGCGTGAGTCACCAGGCCCAGCACTGTTGTATGTGGTTACCAGGATTGAACTCAGGACCTTACCCTTGTGAGGCAGGCACCGGAACCACTGAGCTAAATCCAGGGCCCACCTGATTGAGTTTTTAACAATCGTGTTTGCTTTTGAGACTACACAGTAAGTGTCTGTCTTGCTTTGTATTAACACATGATTGGTTATGCGCTAATCTTACTTTGCTGAATCTGCTCTTATCCTTTCTGTCGAGTGACAAAATGCAGCTGCTACAGGTTCTCCTTCTCCTTCCTTCCTGTCTTGCTTTGTAAATTTCCTTCCTCAGCGCTGTTACCTGCACAGCTCATTCCTCTCCATGATGCCAAAACTGGGTAGCGCTGAGCTACCCTCATAGGTCCTGGTCATCCTTTACTAGCAACCAGCCCTCTCTTCCTCCCGTCTTCCAAATCCTGAGAGGAGAGTGAGAGTTGATGGGAAGCAGCCTAGGCCAGCCTCGCCATGCCCGCCACCTGTGAAATCCAGCAGCCCCTCTGTGCCTTGACAAATAGCACCACTAGTATCTGCCTTCATTCTGCTTATATCCCCGGAGATTCCTGGAAAGTGTCAAGAAACCTAGAAATTGAGAAATGAGTAAAAGAACCGTAATGTTCCTCCATTCAAAATCTTTCATGAAATGCATTTATCTTTTCCTCTTTTCCCCCTGCAGTATGGAGGACTGAGCTATATCTCCAGCCTCTTTTTGTATTTTGAGGCAGGTCCTTATGAAGCTACTCAGGTGGGACTTGAACTTATGACCCTCCTGCCTCACCCCCATTGGGTGCTGGGATTACAAGTGTGTGCGACCATGTGGAACCACCATTAGATCTTTACCTCTGTCCTTTAGGGATTCCATAGGGTCAGAAACATCTTCCCTGAGAAAGTTAGGTGGAACTTAAGATAATTCTGAAGTAACACTTTCTCAACTTGGAATAGACTGACTAACTCAGGACATCCTAATTAAAGGTTTTAATTCTTCTTGGGGCTTTTTCAGCCTGTCCTTTAAAATACCTTTAAGAATACAAATAGAGGCACATATTGTATATCTCAAAATTCAGATACTGTCAGGAAGCTACCTGGTAAGTAAAGCGCTTTATGTTCTAACCGTGTGTAACATCGCTGCTTAATGCTGGGAGGCCAGGATTCATAGAAATCCTTGTATTTCTCAGAGTCTGTGTTGGATATACCACAGAGGTCTCAGTCCAACCCATTCTGTTCTTACTCCTGGCCCTGGAGAGCGGGATCCAAGCGCCCCCCTCAGCTTGGGACTCAGCAATGTGGGACAGTACCATGGTTTGTTTTCAGAGCAGTGACCCTAGGAAAAGTCCTGTCCAGGTTCTGGTAGCAGGCTCTTCTCTGTTCACAGCTGCATTCCAGGGGTTCCCAATATGCTCTGGGAGTGAGGTGGGAGTCCATTCCAGTCTTTGGGTCTTCTCATGCTGCGGCCATAGAGGCTGGAACAAGTCCCTGTAATGCAAGATTATCTGAGTGTGATCCGCTGTCCACTCACACACTGCCCCCCGGCTGCAGTGGGCCCAGAAGGTCATGCGAAATGTCAGTGTGTGTGCAGCTTCTTCAGCGAGAAAGTCTTGCTTCAGAAATGTGTCAGCTGGACTGAGGGGGGTGCTGAGTTGGTTCGTTCGCCATCAGGAACAGTCCTGTTCTGAGTCGTGCACCCTTAAAGTGCTGGCCCCAAGGAGGGGCCTTTTTGGCTGAGTCTCAATAGAACCTCTCTGTAGATTTTGCTCCCACTGGTTCTCGAGGTGCTTTCTGTGATACACTTGATCTTGGCCCGAAGGCCGAGAAGCAATTGCTTTCTGTGATAGTCATGTACCTCTTCTTTGGGATACAGTATTCATTCCCAGCAGCTAAAAGGAAGAAAATGTTCTTTGTTGGTTTGTTTTGTGTTTTCTTTTTTCTTTCTTTCTTTCTTTTTTTGGCTCATAGTTTGTAGAAGATTTAGTTTATAGTTGACTCCAAAGCAGGAAGAGCATAGTGGAATGGTACGGTGAGGAGCTGCTCACACCATGGGGGAGAGGAAGCAGAGAGCAAAGGAGGAGGTATGGTAGGAGATGTGCCTTCTAGGTGTGTCTAGACCCCACCTCTTCCTGTCTAGACCCCATCTCCTAACAGCACCTATCAGCTATGGATTCATCAGTGGATTAATTGCCAGGATCCATTCACCTTCCAAAAGCCTCACCTCTGATTCTATGAGCCTTCTGGGGGACATCCTGATCTCAGTCCATAACGAGTATATGTGATGGCCTGGATTTTCATGTTACTGAGCTGACTGCTTCTTTTCTCCTTCTGGTAGAATACAGTCCATAGGATGTTTTCTATCCTGTTTGGTTTGGTCTTTCCCAGCCCTTCCTGATCACCAGCAGTGCTTGTTTGCTTCTTAGTGATGAGGTATCAAAGGTATCATTTGTATCGCAGCCCTGGCTTGTTTCGGGGAAGAAATGGAAGAGCTGTGTTTCTAACAAGTGCCAGGATAATTCTGTGCACGCAGAAATCTGAGTGCCACTGCCCTTGACCTGCAATACAGGCAGCATCAGAGGCCACCTGCATTGTGAGAACTTGAACCAAGTCCTGTAGACAAAGTAGAGCTTCATTCTGCCAAGATTGCAGGGTCTCTTTGCTTTTTGAAGTGGAGGGGAAGCTGTATTCTAGTTCAGAATCTATTGCCCTCATAATTTCCTAAACTTTTTCTGTAATCTTTTTTGCAGTGCTTGGGGTGGAACCCAAGGCTGCTAGTGGAGAGCTTTACCACTAAGGCACACCCTCAGATAAGGGAGAAATACTTAAATTAAGGAGAAATACTTAAATTAAGAATAAATGGTAAAAGAACTAGATTCTTTGCGGTAGAAAACCTAAGAGCTCTGAGAGTTGTGACATCATTTTACTTATGAAACCCATAGTGAATTTAGGGCTTTGACAAAAAATTCTTTTGATTGATTTACCCTTTACTCCCCAAACATTCCTTCAGCTTGATTGTCTTTAGACTTTGGAATTGGAAGTGATTAGGAGAAAGGAAGAGGCCTTGAACAGGAAGCCACACCAGTGGAAGGAAAGTAAGTACCCTTCGGCTTCCTCCTTTCTCACCCTCCGGCCCTCGGGACTGGTTCCCTGTTGGGACAGGTTGGGGCTGGGCTGGGCAGCAGCTGGCCTTTTGTGCAGGAGGCAGGTATTGATTGCTTCTTGACTCGTGTGCAAAAGGACAGCTGTGTCCCAACCCATGATCCCATGGGACTTAAAGGAGGCCAGTTCCAGACATAGAGGGCTGCGGCAGCGCCTTCCAGACCCATCGGAACATGCTCTGTGCATGCAGCTAGGGGTGTGGCCGTTTGGAGGGCCTTCTCCTTGGGGTGACATCTTGGTCATTAGGCACCAGGAGCCCTGCTGTACGTCGCAGAAATAACCAGCGCAGTGGGTTATTCATACAGTCCTCCCACCAAGGGCTTGTAACGCAGCGGATAATTACAGAGGATGGCGTGGGCTCTGGGCTGCAGCGCTGGAGTTTGGTTTCAAAGCTCCCTCGCTTCACCGGAGCCCTTCATTCCATCACCCTCGTGACTCTCGCAGACCTGTAATTTGGCTCTTGGGATTAAGCGCTTTGTCTGCACTCATAAAATGCTATAAAGCTGCCGGCCTCCGTAGACGCATTTAACTCAAAGAGTCAGTTGGCTCCAGCATGCTGGAAGTTTCTTCCAGATTTTTAAATTGCAGGGCAGTGTAAAGTTTAAGAGGATTTGGGGGGTAATTAAACATATGCAATTAATGAAGTGTATGATGGCCCTTCCTATTAATTTTTACAACCCCAATACTGTTTTCTTTGCATATCCTTTCCAGGCTCCTGGGCCCCTTGACCGTCACTCAGACATCAAGGCGGTGCCCTCTGGAGGACCCTGGCCCCTGCTTTGCCTCTGCAGCGCTGTCTTCTCAGAGGACCCACGGGTCCCCATTCAGCGGCTGCTGAAGTCTTCGTCCTCTCTAGGGTTTTCCTTGGCTGGTCTGTAGAAACCGACACCGATGCGCCCTCCACCGCTCCCCTGACCTCGCTCGTGATCTTATTTACTTATTCATTTTCTTACATACCTCGCAGTCTAAAACATGACATTTTAAAAAATCTTGGGATTGTCTGCCTGCTACCACAAACACATAAGTACTGTGAAATTAAAATTCTTATTTATTGCTTCATTCCTAGGATCAGACCAGCCTGGCATGTAGGAGACATATTGTACTCAGTGTTGAGTGAATGAATATTGATTTTTCTCCTTAATACAGTAGCTTAAATTGTACTTGTTTATATGCCCAAGTTCAAGGTGAAGAATGATTTTATGTTTTCGTTTTTTACTAGGGATTGAACCCAGGGCCTTTGCACTGGGCCACATCCGCAACCTGCCCCCATTTTTCTTTGAGGTAGTGTCTTATTAAGTCTTCAAGTTGCCCAGGTTGGGCTTGAACTTGCAGTCTTCCTCGCCTGTCTCCCAAAGTGCTGAGGTTACAAGCATGCGCCACCATGCCCATGGGAAGAATGATGCATTTTGCTGTCCATTCTTTCGTCCTTTTTTTTTTTTTTGATAGTAGAGGTCAGATTTAATGATGTTCTGCCACGGGGCTATGCCTTCAGCTCCCTCTTTTGAAATTTTAAAGTTGGCCTCACTAAATTGCTTAGGTGCCGCTTGAACTTCCAGGTCTCTGGCTTCAGCGTCTCCAGGTGCTGTGATTACAGGCAGTGTCTCTGCCAGGACATCTATCCATGCTCCCAGTAGAGGACAGGAGTAGAACACGTGAGCGTCACTTTAACGTACAGAAGAGCCCTTCAAGAGACCACACAGAAGAGGGAAAGCACTAAGAAATACTAGGACAACAGGGAAACATTAAAGATCCGATAATTATTAAAGAAAAATAAAAACAATTCACAATACCTTCAAAAGCAGCAAACCAGGGCCGGAGGGTTAGCTCAGTGGTTCCGGCGCCTGCCTCACAAGCGAAAGGTTCTGAGTTTGATCCCCGGTAACCACATATAATGCTGGGCGTGGAGACACGCCCACCAACAATCAACACCGCATACCACAATGCCGGAAGTGGTGGCTCTTGCTTGTAATCCCAGCACTCGGGAGGCAGAGACAGGAGGATTGCTGAGTTCACGGTGGCTTGCCTGGGCACCATAGTGAGCTCAGGGCCAGCCTGAACTACAAAGCGAGACCCTGTCTCAAAAAGAAAAAAAAAAAAAAGGCAGCAAACCAGAGGCAACTTTTATCAAAGTTTTAGTATTTGTTGAAGTGTGTTTCTCTTCTTGATACATTTTTTTTTAAATTGAGGCTATATTATGTTGGCATATGAATTATGTTTAGCATCTTGCTTTCATCATATGGTTTGCCATAATCATTTAATCATATTTTGTCACTTAAGAGATTCGTGCAACATTTTTTCATTATGACAAATAGTAAACAGTTTTGCTTCAATGTCTTTGTTCCTAATTTAGATTGTTCCCTTCAGAGTTAATCTTTAAAGCAAAATAACTGAGTTAAACAAATTATTTTTAGAATGAGTTCAACTAAATTTAAAGGGATGTACCACTGGGATTTTGCCTGAAATTTTATTTAAGCTTTAATTTGGAAAGAATCTACACTCTCTAAAAATTCAGTGTTCTCATGTAATAATGGGGATATATTTTTTCATTTACTGAGCTTTCTAGTTGGATATCTTTTTTTTTCTTGAGACACCTTATATTTCTTATCTTGCTCTCTCCTAAATGTTTTTACCTCACTGATCATTGTTTGTAATAGAGAAGTTACTGAGTTTTTTGCTTGTTAATTTTTGTTCTGTATGCAGTCAGTTTCCTAAATACTCTTGATGTTTCCAAAGGTTCTGTACTTTGTCATCTTAGAATTTTTAATACTAGTACCCATCTGTCATCTACAGATTATAGTAATTATATCTTCTTTGGAACTGATAGGTATTTTGTATCTGTCTCATAATACTGGATAGAGTTCTGAAAGGTTAGCTAATGCTTTTATGGCATAAGCCTTATATAGTATCTGGTTTTACTGTTTACTACTGAGCTTGTTCATTTAAAATGGATAACGCGAGGACAGGTGAATAGAGTAACTTTCTTTCTATTCCTAAGAAAGTTCTAAGAATTTTGTCAGGTGATTTTTGTTATTTTATTTACCTTTTGCCACTTACAGAGATTACCATGTGGTAGAATGTATTCCTATGTTTTAAATCATACTTTCATCCCTTGAATTTCTCAGGTGAATTATTCTTCTGATGGTTTCTAGGTTCAAGTTGTCTATTTTGTTTATACTTGTTACATTTTTATGATTGAGATTTTTATATCTCTTGTTTCTCTTTGTACTGCTCTGATATCAGAATCATGGCTAATTTTTGAAATATTCTGTATCATTACCATTTTATTGTCTTCAGAGTGGCTTTAGCACAGTATTCTCTGTTTCTCAAGTATTTGCAATCATGTGCTTATAAAACTTGAATCAAAAGCTTCTTGAGTATAAAATCCTTTAATAACTTTCTTTTAAATTTATTTCTATAACTTGACACTCATTAATTTGAATTATTTTTGTTTTTCTAGAAAATCCTCTATTTCACTGAGATTCATTTTTATGAATCTGTTCATTTACACTTTTATCATGCCTCCCATATGCTTCATTGTATCATCTTTATTTTCTGCCATTTGTATTTTTTTTCTGTTTGCTTCAGTATGTCAGTGGTTTCTTTTTATTTCATTTTTTTCTAGGAGTGTTCAAAATTAGTTACTAGTTCTACTGTGTAGAAAGACTAATTTTTTCTTTCATTTGTCTTGTGCTAATTATTTTTGCTTTTTCTCTATAACTTAGAATGAAATGCTTTGTTTTTCTCCTTGTAACTAATAAATGCATTGAAAAGTTTTCTCATACACTTTAATTCAGTTTTGACTCATGCATTTTTGACAGTCTTCATTCTTTTGATATTTCAAAATAGGCTATACTTATGGTTTTATGATTTAGTCAATGGATAATAGGTCAGTTGATTCATCAGCAAATATTTTTAGAGCTGTTGCTATATGGCAGGCCCTGTCCTAGCGTCCAGAGGTTCATGAACAAGCTCTCTATGTCTCTGTCCTCAGCAAGCTTGCGTTCCATTGATAACCCAGCCCTGGACGTCATGATAGCAGCCAACGCTTCAGTTATGTTCATGGACTATGCGTCACACTCTGTTCTAACATCACTTAGGAGATTTTTAGCTCATTGTACAGTCTGTGGAACCAGGTCTCTGAGAGCGTAAGTAACTGGTTCTTTGTCACACCGCCAGGAAGTGACAGAATCAAGCTGGCTTCTTAATCACCACCGTGCTAAAAGGTACACATGGTTTTGTGTAGTCCCTATGCACAGGTTTTTGCTGATTACTACTTTTTGTGTGTTTGTGCGTGTGGTACCAGGGGTTGAAGTTTGGACCTTGCTCTTGCGAGGCAGGTGCCAGAACCACTGAGCCAAATCTCTGGCCCTATGCTGATTTCTTTTTAAGATTACATTACTACTTTATAATTTTACCTTGTCAATAGAGGTGCGGATATTTATTGAGGTTACTTTCATGGTGTGATATGCATTCATTTCTTTGAAAGCAGAGTCTCAGGAAATAAAGATAGTATATATTATTCGTCAACCTCCTGATGCTACTCCAATTCTTTCTTTCTATACTTAATTCTTTATCTACATATCCTATCATCAAGTGGTATGAGTGTATTAAATCTTAAGTGGTTATGTTTCTTGCTGTATTCTTAATTTTAACAGGCTTTATTTTATACGTGTGTGTGTGTATGTGCTCTTTCATTATTATGGTTTTTCTTTAGTGATTACACTTTTATCAAGAGGACACTTGATCTATCATCTGTATCTTTTTGTCCTAAAGTCTTAAATTGTTTACTATCAAGATTGTTATCGCTAATATATTTCCTGCTCACTTTTTTTTTTTTGAGACAGGGTCTCACTTTGTAGTTCAGGCTGATTCTGAACTCACTATGTAGCCCAGGCCAGCCTCGAACTAACAGCAATCCTCTTGCCTCTGCCTCCCGAGTGTTGAGATTACAGGTGTGAACCACCACGCCTGGCTCCTGCTCACTTTTTAAACCATACTCTGTCATTTCATTTTTAGTGAATCTCTTTTAAGGTCTGTAATTGTGTCTATCACCATCAGAAAGACTTTGTCTTATAGTGGATAGGTCTGAGTCGTTTTTGTTTCAAATATGAATTTTATTCCCCACTCTGTTTATTTTTAATATTTTGGTATCAGGGATCAAACTGATGATCTTGTCTTGCCATGCAAGTGTGGTACCAATGAACTACATCTCTGGCCCTCCCGACTCTTTTTATTTGTGCGTTTTGCTCAATGTTCCTTATTTTTACCATAAATTAACAGTAAAGATCATATTTCAAATGTCAGCATGTTTGCCTATGCATTTGTTAAATGCATACTGTGTGATTTCTATTTATAGAAAAAATGTTTCCATATCCCCAAAACCTACGCACATTATTTTGCAAGATAAATAACGAACCCTTTACCTTTTAGGCTCCGCGGGATGTAGCATGGTGATTATTAGAGGCTGGGAAGGGTAGACTAGGGCTTTGATTACTGGATGCTGCATGGGCTGCTTAATCTACCACAGTGAAATCAGATGAAGAGACAGGAAAACAGTTCCCTCCCTCCTCTTTTCTTCCTACCTTTGCCATCTTAATTATAGACTTAATTCTTACATTTACCCTATGAGTCCTACTTGGATTTTGTGTGTTTACTTCTATGACAGCCCTCTTCACTTTTTTTTTTTGAGACAGGGTCTCACTTTGTAGTTCAGGTTGGCCCCGAGTTCACTATGTAGCCCAGGCAAGCTTCGAACTCAGCAATCCTCCTGCCTCTGCCTCCCGAGTGCTGGGATGACAGGTGTGAGCCACCACGCCCGGCACTGTAGTATGTGGTATTGATTGCTGGTGGTTGTGAATCTCCACGCCCAGCATTGTATGTGGTTACTGGGATCGAACTCAGGGCCTTGTGCTTGCGAGGCAGGCGCTGGAACCACTGAGCTAAATCTCCGGCCCCCTCTTCACTTTTTAAAATAGTTTGTTTTTCATTTCACATCCTCTCATCCTCAGGAGAAACGATGGCTTCTCCTTTTCCGGCATCTTCTCTTGCCCTCTTTTGGTCAACAGAAAAACTTCAAAACGCTGCCTTCCCACATTAATAAGAACATCACTGAGTCAAGAGTTTGTGGGGAGAGAACTTCATTTTCTGATATCATATAATTTCATGTCTCCAAAATGTATCCTGCAGGACACTGGCTCCGTCGCATGGCGCGTGGTGTGAGAACTGAAGGGAGCAAAGTCGGCTGTTTCTTGCCGCAGGACTTTCTCGAGCCTCGGAGCTGTCAGTGCCCTCTGGCTCCTGGAAAGCAGTGGCCTCTGAGAACCCTGTGATTCCGGAACCCCATTTCCGATGATCAAGTGGCATGTGGCAAAGCCACCTTGTGCTTTCCTCTGTTGAAAGAGACTTCCGTATTTTAGTTCCCTTTGTTTGTTTTGAAAATTTTTCATGATGTCATATGTATCTCGGCCTTTTTACCTGGACCTCAGTTCCAATTTATGTGAAAAAGAAGCTTATGTTTCTTTTCCTCTGTCTTTTTCTTTTGGGATAGGTATGGCTTTTGCTCTCCTCCTTGAGCTGATCAGATTTGATTTCCTCATTTTTATCCTGCTCCCTCCTCCTGGTGTCCAGCTGAAACCTGCTTCCTTTCTCCTTCTGCCTCCGCCAATGCTTCTTCACTGCGCTGCTTCTTTGGCTTGCTTTTCTGTTTTGTTTCCTGCTAGACTTGTGGCTTCTTTTTATCTGAGACTGATAGACAAATATTTCTACCTATTTCTAATCATTTTCCAATGTACTGCTCTCAGCTCTGGTACTGCTGAGTGCCTGGCAGGCCTCCCCTTCTCCTCAGCTGGAGAAGGTTATCCGTGGGCATCTGTGCGGTGGGTGTTCAGGTAGCTGCCCGCGTGGAATCTGGGCTATGGATCCTTTTTGGTGGTGGCAAATTTTTTTTTTTTGAGACAGGGTCTCGCTTTGTAGTTCAGGCTGGCACTGAATTCACCACGTAGCCCAGGCAAGCTTTGAACTCAGCAATCCTCCTGCCTCTGCCTCCCGAGTTCTGGGATTACAGGAGTGAGCCACCATGCCTGGCACTGTGGTATGCGGTATTGATTGTTGGTGGGCGAGAGTCACCACGCCCAGCATTGTATGTGGTCACCAGGGATCGAACGCAGGACCTTGCACTTGGGAGGCAGGCGCTGGAACCACTGAGCTAACCCTCCAGCCTGGGTGGTGGCAAATTTATCATCTGAACTCACACACTCTTCAGTTCTTTTTCCCTTCAGTACAGCAAGTTGAACCTAAAGCCTTAACCCAGCTTTCTTCTTCTTTCTTCTTCTTCTTCTTCTTCTTCTTCTTCTTCTTCTTCTTCTTCTTCTTCTTCTTCTTCTTCTTC
>PVIC010000118.1:153264-165940 GCA_004025085.1 Thryonomys swinderianus | reverse complement strand
TTCAGGCTGGCCCTGAGCTCACTATGGTGCCCAGGCAAGCCGCCACGAACTCAGCAATCCTCCCGTCTCTGCCTCCCGAGTGCTGGGATTACAGGCGTGAGCCACCACGCCCAGCATTATATGTGGTAACCGGGGATCGAACTCAGGTCCTTACGCTTGCGAGGCAGGCACCGGAACCACTGAGCTAACCCTCCGGCCCCATAATAGTTATTTTTTAAATGTTTTATAATCTACAGAAATTTCACATGATGATACTTTTAAAAAACTTTTATACTCTTTGTCTAATCAAATCTAACAGGACTATAAATCTGCTAAAAGATTTTATTTTACATCTTATCACAAGTGAACAATGGAAAAATCATTCCTTCACAAGATAACTTAAAATTTTCAAAAACAAGATTAGCAAGGAGAAGATACTGACTGACCTATCACATGCAGAACACTGCCCGTGAGCCATGTTTATGCATCACCCAAGGACAGTAACACACGACAGCCAGGGCTCACTCGCTCAGCCCCAGAACTGCCGCAGCAGGTGGCTGTTTATCACTAGGAGAAGCCAGCGCCGGAATCTATCTACTTGGAACAGGTAATGGCTGTCAGATAAATACAGGAACTGGACGAGGCAAAAGAACATCCAAACACACAGCCCTTATAAGAAGGACAAAGATCTAGCTACTACATGGGTAGGCCTTGGTTCTGTGACTCAAATATTTGCAAAACTTCTGCAAAGAAAAAATTTGATGGTTTAAAAAAAAAAAGGAAACAAAGCTTATGGAAGGCAGGGGAATGGGAAAAATGAGAATTAAGTCATGTCATGTACTGGTACAAACTGTCAATATTGATTATGATCATAAGTGTATATAAAATGTACAAATAAAATAATTTTTAAAATAAAAATTTTTAAAAACCTTCTCAAGTAAGAAAAGAGCAGAACTCCTTTTCCAAGGAACTCACACCAGAGAAACACCACTAGAAAGGCAATTCTGTGGCTAGTGGAACAAATGATAGGAGGGAGAGTCCCTTGACTAATGTTGACACTGCATGAAAAAAACTGTATTCCAGAAATAAAAATTCAGAATGAATTACAAATCATGTAAGTGGCCACATTTTAGATATGGTGACGACCATACTCTAAATTCTAATATGCCTCACACAGAAATATGTCATTTTCCCTTTCTAAATGTAGGTATTTTTCTTAGTTCGGCAATAATCCAATCTAGAAGCAATTTAGCTCAAAGTAGTAACTTAAAAGCAACTTCAATAAAGAATTTAAAGAAAAATGCACTAAATTACGTGGGAAAGCCAGTAATTCGTGTTATAAGACACTCTGAGAACTCACAGAGTGAGATTATGTGGACAGCCAGCGCAACTTGCCCCACACCCTGACCACACCGTGTGCATAAACAGTCTAAGGACCACACTGCAAATTTTATTAGTCACAAGTTTTTGACCAAATACACACTTGAACTACTAGTTGAAGTTGTGCAATAAAATTACTGATTTATTCTTATAAATCAATGTCCAAGAAAACTGACACCACTAGGTTCAGAAACTAAATTAAAAACCTGTATTTGCAAATATCTAATTAAATAAACCTCGTTATTCTGATTCTTTTATTAGGTTACATTACAATGTATACTGAGAAATATACATTCATTCATTTCTAGACTTACTTAAGACATCTGCAATAGAAATTAAATTTCTTAATCTTTTTTTTTTTGAGACAGGGTCTCGCTTTGTAGTTCAGGCTGGCACCGAGCTCTCTGAGCCCAGGCAAGCCTCGAACTCAGCAATCCTCCTGTCTCTGCCTCCCAAGTGCTGGGATGACAGGCGTGAGCCACTACACCCGGCTAAATTTCTTAATCTTAATATGCTGTATAGTTGATGTATTGCACATTTGAGAGGATTAACAACTTACACAACATAATTTAGTAAGCTAATAAAATGTTGGTGCAGAAGCATATTTAAAATTTTGAACTCATTACACTTTGAAATGTAGGGCCATATTGAAACAACGTACCAAGCAAGGCTGGGGCCCAGTGGTACAGCACTTGCTTAGATGCACAAGGCACTGAGTGAGCTCAATGCCCACAATGCAAACAGAGACAATCCTACATTAATATTTTAAAGACATTTAGGGTTATATAGTATAGATGCGTATTAGCATATTTATAAAACTTTGCTCACTGAAGAATTGAGGCAAAAATGTACTGCCTTAAAAAAATGCATTGCTGATTATCAAGTGGACCAACATATATACTGTGCAAGTCCTGTGAGGAGACTGTGAAAGGGTCAGCAAGAGCATCAAAAGTAACAGACAAAGACCCACCAAGGAGTGATGAGAACATGACATCACCAAGCTAAATGAACGTCGGGCTAAGATGAACGCAGAGCTCTACACTAGAACGCACACAATCAAACTCTTGAAGCCAAATAGGGACTTTTTAAAGTCACAAAAAGAGTTTAAAGAACTCTTTAAAGTTGTTCTTTAAAGAAACAACTCATCACACATGAGGGATCTTCAACAAGGTTCGTGGCAAATTTCTTAAAAGAAACTCTGGAGGTCAAAAGGCAGTGGGCTGACATATTCAAAGTCCTACAAGAAAAACACAAAACATCCTGCCTAACAAGAATTCTATGTATGACAAAACTGTCCTTTAGAAGTGCTGGAGAGAGTGAGGCACTCCCCGATGATCAACCCAGAGCCCATCTGCTACCGCTAGAGTGCGGTGGGAGTGACCCAGGGAAGTCCCTTACCAGAGAAAGGACTTCCACATGATTTAAAAGATAACATGTTTTTAAAAATACTCATCTTGGCTGGTACAGCAGTGAGCAGCTACTGCAGACAGGCGTCCAAAGTGAGCCAGGGCAGCACAGGGAGAACCCACCACATATGCACATTCAAAACGAACATTAGCCTGGTAAACAATACTAGCCTGAAAGCTAGTGTTATTTTAACTTCACTTTGCTGTCATTCTTCATTTTGTTTTCTACATCATTTAAAAGGCTAATTCATTTTCTTTTTAATTATTAGCTCATCTTTAGGGGCACAAATATGTATAAGGATGTAATTCTGTGACAGGCACACTTGAAAGGGGTGAAGATGCAGCAATGAAGAAGCAAGATCTTTGTTACTGGACTCGCACTGGCTTAAGTAAAAATCTGGGTTAGATCTTTATGCGATTAAACACAATGGCCATGACAATCACAAAGAAAAGTACAGAGCATTTACAAAAGCTAAGAGGAGAATTTAAATATTTCTCGGCAATAAAATCAACTCAACACAGTAAAAGACAGTAATAGAAGAAATGAGGGGCAGAAAAGCTCTAAGATATATGAAAAAAACCAGAAAAATGGCAGAAAGTCTTTCCTTAACTTCTTTATTGAATTAGGCTCTAAATGAATTAAACTCTTCAAATGACAGAATGGAATAAAGAAAAATGTGATTCAACCATGAGCTGTATGCAAGAAACTTACTTTGTAAGGGAAAGGATAGAGAAAGACGTATATTTTAACACAGAAAAAAATGCAAAAAATTTGTGCAAATAGTGTGATACCTACATATTACCACAATACTAAAAAACTGACTAGCAAAGCCAAAACTGAACCCAGGGACTGGGGATGTAGCTCAGTGGTACAGCCCTTCCCCAGCATGCATGAGGCCCTGGGTTCCATCCCCAGCACTGAAGAAAACAATTAAAAAAAAAAATTAACTCTAGAAGTTCTCTAACTTTTAAACCATTGTTTTCTCCATGAAATGATCACACATTTTCAGAGAATTCTTGGCCATGTATTTTATTTAATCACTCATGTATTTACTTCATTAAGGTAGTTCCACAGAAAGGAAGATCTAAGAGAAAAATTAAGTAAAATTAAATATAAAATTTAAGAAGGAATATGCAATTTAAATAGTAAACTTTCAAAGCCTGACCTAGTAGCAGAGAAATACCTAGAAGCAGAGAAGACTACAAACTTGTAACTACATAAAATTATAATTTCTTTTCCATTTTACATTAACTATCACTTATTCTGCCAGTCCTAGGAGTAAGGAAATAAATCAGAAAACATCTAGATTTTCTATGGATTGCAACTCTTCTGTGGCAACTGTTTCACTAGCAAAACAGCTCTACCATTCCCATGTACACTTATCCTAATTTCCAAAGCACAGGAAAACAAAGCATTGCAGATTGTGCTTTATAAGCAAAGTGTGTTTTTTAAATCACACAGGCAAGGCTGTACAAAAGAAGCACACAGGTATTTTTAAAAAAGGTGTATACCACACTAACAACAGGCCAGCTATTAACACAACCACTGTTACCTTTATTTGTAACCAAGACACCATCTGCAATAAAAGCGCTAAATGTCTAAAACAAGCTTCACTTTCTCTGCAAATTAGGTCGCTTAAAACGTGAAAGGTCTTCAAGCTCAGTTGTTCAACCAATTCCCTTTCTCATCAAGAGAGAAAATGCATTCTTTTAAGAAGAAGCGCTCATCTGTGGAAACTTTCTAATTAACTTGGTGTGAACCGTTTGCAAGATGGCAGTTTCTACACAGCTTCAGCATTTTAATTGGCAGAAACTGCTTAGCAACCTCTTTACAGACCCCGGCAATTAAGCGAGGGGCAGCCCTCTGCCTGAACAAGCCAATCCCCGGAAACAATCAGTCCATCCTGCACAGTACACAGCATATTTGGTTTACAGTGGTCTTTAAACAAAGTTAATGAGGTAGTGGCTGTGTGACTACCGGAGCTTTATATAGAACAAGTTAAACTTTCTTAATGGAGCAGCAGTCATTAAAAATAATTACTAGTGGGGCATTCTTGCTAACAATTATTAGCATCTATCAGGTCGTAATTAATTCAACCTGCCTTTCTGACAATACTAATAACCACCTGCGGACCACTAATCAATATTCACTATTAGTAACGTATTTATTTTCAAAACAAGTACGATTTCCTCTAAGGCTTTTCCAAGTGAATAAGCTGTAACTTTCAATCCTACTACTTACACATCTGTTAAAAGCGTTCCTTATACAATGGGAAACAAAAGTGCCCACCTTGTGGGATTAATAAATCAAATGAGCCAGGGGTATGCACACCACATGCAATCTTGGTTCTTGGGAGGCTGAGGCAGGAGGATTACCTGAGCCCAGGAGTTTGACACCAGCCTGGGCAGCACAGCAAGATCCTACCCCTCCAAAAAATTAATGAATAAGTGAATACATATAGGACATAGCCTCGTAAAGGTTAGTTAAGCATATGGTAAGGTACCAATAAGTACAGCTTATTATAATTAAGTATTCTGACATTCATTTCCTGTTAAAAATTAACCAAAATTTACAATCTAGATGCTCAGGGATCTTAACTTTAAATATGCAACATACTCATTCAATTCTTCTTCTAAGAAGTATGTTTATCCTGATAAAAAATCCTACACTCTGAAATCTGTATTTCTAAACTTGTCCACTTTGAAAAATTCCTTTCAATCCTTCCTCTTGCTAGAATTTCAGCTCATATGCATGGTAACCCCACCAAGAGTTTCGAATGTGGTAAAGTAATTCACAGAAGCCTCAGTTGTTTCTGAAGGCATTTTACTTCCAGTGTCCGTGTGCGGCGATGGAAGTTCACTACCTGCATGTCAACAAGCACCCGTCCTGGATGACAATACAAAGCGCAGACTGCTATTCAGCAGTTCACGCACTCAGTCGAGCGTAGTGCTTACTTGTATCCAAAGCTGTCTTCACCTCTATGGCCATGAAGACAAGGAGATGGGAGCTCCAGCCACTACTCAGCAACCAGCACTCACTATGCCAGCTACTCAGAGTCCCTGAGGTCTGCGCAGTAATGGAGAAAGTGGGGGTGAGTCAAGAGAGGAGAGCGCAAGGGTGGGCCGGGCCAGGGGGCTGCTGCCTGAGCTGCATGGAGAGAAGAGGAGAGTACCAGAGAGGCATCCTCCTCCGGAGTGTGGCCGAGGACAGCAGACAGAATCGCTCAAAGTGAGAGTGGGAGGCTCGAGGGCACACGCAGGCCCGAACTGTGCCACCACACAGCACGAGGCAGTGATGCAGGACACGAGGCCGTCACAGGCACCGCCCCGGCAAGCGCTGCTGGGACGCACAGGAAAACGTGAGCACCACAGCAGGAAGCACCGGCTAGTGCGGCGGGCAGCAAAGCTCCTGAGGCCACGCCTCTTTCACTACACTCTCTTGAGAGGACAAGGGCCGGGAGGTGCTTCCACAGGCCTCGGGGCCTGCGGGCTCCATCGCTTGCAGGGCTTGGAGACTGGAGCGTGTTACTTAACTTCCCATGCCTCCGTGTCCTCATCTATTACAAAACATTGGGATTATGGGAAAACATGAGAATCAAGATACATTACGAACAGGTACAAATTCTCAATGATGAATACGACCATAACGTATGCCTAAAATGTACCAATAAAACTCATTAAAGGGAAAAAAGAAAAGTGCACATAAAGTGCACATGAGCGCAGAGGAAAATGCCCACTCCACAGGCTGGAATCCCGCAGTGCCACCTCCCACTGCGAGGCTGGAGCTCCAAGGAGAGGCCACCACTCGCCTCCCAAGACCTGTGAGAGGAACATGGCTGAGTCTAACACAGCAACTGCAAGGTGTACTTGTCAAGTAAAATAAAAATAGATATTAACTAAATTAGCTATAGCCAAGTTCTACACCAGAGAACCGCAGGCACCTTTCAGAAAGACAAATCTTGCTTAAGTGCTTCACAGTCTTACAAGAGGAAGAAGAACACGGGCAAGGAGGGTAGTGAAGCTAACTGAAAATCCAAAATAATTAAGAAAGATAGAGCAGATGGAGTTAAAAGAATTTTAAAAGGCAGACTGAAATGAACTTCAGAGACAATTATACAAGAGAGGAAGAAAACAAAGGAAGAGAAAAAGTAGAGAACTCCAGATTCTACAGGAATGGACTGCAGTGGCACGTGAGCCTGGGTAAGGGGTACACAATTTTCTGTAGAGGAAATTTTTTTTTTTTTTTTGGAGACAGGGTCTCGCTTTGTAGTTCAGGCTGGCCCTGAGCTCACTATGGTGCCCAGGCAAGCCGCCGCGAACTCAGCAATCCTCCTGTCTCTGCCTCCCGAGTGCTGGGATTACAGACGTGAGCCACCACGCCCAGCATTATACGTGGCAACCGGGGATCGAACTCAGGTCCTTACGCTTGCAAGGTAGGCGCCGGAACCACTGAGCTAACCCTCCGGCCCCGTAGAGGAAATTTTGAAACGTGAGGAGCGCGTGGAGCTCCGGGTGGGAGCTGGGTGTGGAAAAGCCCCAAGTCTACAAAGGGTGCGGCGATGCCTGCTGAAGCAGCTCCCTGCAGCAAACGGAGGGCCACACCAGCCAGCGAGGGCTTCCGAGCGCTCTGGGGTTCCACCACACTGTCTCCCCTCTCGTTTCCATACGCATTTCATCCTCTGTTTCCACCCGAGGTCCGTCACCCTGCTAAAGGTTAAATCACCACCACACCGAGTAGCTCCAATTAGGGGCCCACCCTTTCCACTGGCTCACCAAGAAGGGTCCCTTCGGAAACCTCTCTGCCCCTTCCTCTTGCTCTCCCATCACAGCACAGCACTCCTCCGCGATGCCATCCGAGACATGAGGACGCACCGTGCGCTTCCTGTCTTTCCCAGAGGGCATCTAAACCAGTTTAAGGAATACTGAAGTTTTAACACAAACAAAAGCCAACACCTTGGAACTGCTTTCTAAGGAAACTATAGTTCAAAGATAAGTGCAGGTGCTCCAGTACTTTAAGGAGAATAAATACAGCTTGCATTTCTTTCTTACCTGAGGCCCCTATGTTTGCCTTATCTTCAGGAATGAGATGCTTCTCCTTATTTAAGTCTTCGACTAGAAGTCTGTCAAAATGCTCGATGCAGAGCCTGCTGTCGATCTGGTAGAGCAGCGCGGGGCACAGGTAAGCGAACAGGGTGGGCGAAATGGGGGTGTTGGCTCCGTGCCCAAAGTGTTTCAGCAGCTGAGTGCCGTTCAAACACTGCAAGGAGACCCGTGGCATGACTGGTAAGAGAAGACTTGAAGGTTATGCAAAAGATAGACATGAATCACAGCATAATAGATCTACTATAAATGTTACCAGAAAATAATGTGTAACACACAGACATCAAACACAAAGAACTGTTTTACAGGAACTTTTGACATTCTCAAGACTTTTTATGGATTTTAATCATTTTCCACACAAAACATAAGGACTTGTAACTATACCCCTAAGATTCTATGAGGGGAGAAATTTTCCCTATCAGACTGCAATCATAGATGACTTGGCATTAGCTACACAGGCATTTTCACTGGCAAAGGCACCCACAACCTGAGCACCTGCCTGGCATGCACAAGATGCCCAGCACATCAACCAAATCCATTAAGAAAAAAAAAGAATACAGTACTGGAGAACTGTAGCCTAGGTGATTGAGGGAGGCCAAACTGGAAGATGAAAAAAGACAGCTTCACGCCCTGGTACTTTCAAAATCCACAGCACATGTGCAGGCACCAGGGTGTGAGGAGGGTCACCGCAGGGAAGGCAAGGGTGACCGGCCTCTCCACACACTCAACCCGCCCACGCGCAACTTCCCTGACCTGCATCCCACACTGACTCTGCCATGGCCCCAAACCAAAACGAACCAAAAAACCCTACAAAGACACAGTATGATTCTTCTTGGGTCTTGGTGACCATGACACCACCGCACCCCTCAGTGTATACCACCCTTCCAGAGCCCCTGACGGCATTTCCTGCACTGTCAGACTTGGGGGTGCAGCGCATCCATCTGGTGACCCAGACTTCACGGACCTGACACAGAGCCCGTCCCTGCCAGGAGGGCTCTGGGATGGTGCCAAGTGAGACGTATGCCTGAAAGTCACACCAAATGGGAGGTATTTTAAAATCAGTGCTTACAGCTACTAACAGTCTTTGATAACCTACCCAGACAAGGAATATAAAACTGTTTACTGAGGGGCCAGAAATTTAGCTCAGTGGTTCTGGTGCCTGCCTCGCAAATCCAAGGTCCTGAGTTCCATCCCATACAATGCTGGGCGTGGTGGCTCACGCCCACCAGCCATCAGTACCACTTACCACAGTACTGGGCGTGGTGGCTCACGCCTGTAATCCCAGCACTCAGGAGGCAGAGGCAGGAGGATTGCAGAGTTCGAGGCTTGCCTGGGCTACATAGTGAGCTCAGGGCCAGCCTGAACAGTGAGACACTGTCTCAAAAGAAAAAAAAAAAAATATCAGGGCCGGAGATTTAGCTCAGTGGTTCCGGAACCTGCCTCGCAAGCGCAAGGTGCTGAGTTCAATCACGGTAACCACATAGAATGCTGGGCGTGGTGACTCACACCCCTCAGCAATCAATACCACATACCACAGTGCCGGCCGTGGTGGCTCATGCCTGTCATCCCAGCACTCGGGAGGCAGACACAGGAGGATTGCTGAGTTTGAGGTTTGCCTGGGCTACATAGTGAGCTCAGAGCCAGCCTGAACTACAAAGCTAGACACTGTCTCAAAAAAAAAAAAAAAATTGTTTACTCAGGTGATAATAGTGACAGAAATGACAAAAGGGTTCAGGTCATTTTCCACACTTATATTACTGCTCTCTAGTCACGCAAACAAAACACACAGTCTACAATATTTTCCTGAGGTTTAATAAAAATGTTGCAAATCAGAATAAACAACTGTCAGTATACCTTTACTGCGACAAAGTGCCCATTTTAAATATCTGGAACCAGCTGAAAACTAGTCAGTTCATAAGAACATGGTAAAATGAAGAGCTAAAACAAGGAATGTTACTAGTCAGTTCATAAGAACATGGTAAAATGAAGAGGTAAAACAAGGAATGTTTCGTTTAGCTTTATTTTCGTCTGCTTTTGTTTTGGTTTTTGGAGACAGGAGCTCGCTGCGTAGCCCAGGCTGGCCTCAAACTGCTGGTGATCCTCTGCCTTAGCCTTCCACGTGCTGGGGTCACAGGTGTGCGCCATCATGCCTGGCAGGGATTTTATTTTCTCACTGTGCATGAACACACAGATTTGAGAATAAAGGACTAATACAAGTTACACAGATTTAGTCTACTTAATGCTCTGTCGGGAATGTTACCTGATGGCGCCCAAGTAAACATCTGAAGCAAGTTAAGATGTGACTATTCCATCGGTCATCTTCATCTTTATCCCCCCCCAAGGCGACAGGAAGGACTGCAAACCAGAGCGACCCTGAGATGCCTGATGTAAACTTACCTCATGGTGATGGTCGTCCTCACCGTGATCTTTGTGGCCGGCAGCCGAATACATTGCACTTTTTTTAACGTGCGGCGCTTCTCGCTTCCGAGTGTGCCGAAGCTCACCCTCGTCGTCAGGCGCGTGGTCCTGATGCCCATGACCAGGGTCGTGCCTGTTGTGCTCTGGGTGAATGTGAGAATGACCAGGGTTGTGCACACGGTCGGGCTTGTGCACCCGATTGTGCTCATATGGTTCGCCCTGGGCATGGGCAGGGGGGAGGCCTGGCGTGATAACCTCAGAGTTTTCGGGGATTTTCTTCCCTTTGTCCTTCCGTCCTTTCCGGGGCTTGAGTTCCGCCTGCTCCTGCGTCTTGTTGGTCTCTGTGGCCGGTGCACGGCTTGGCTCCCCACGCTGCCCGCGGGTGGCAGAGCCATTGTGGGCACGGGGGGCACCGCTGTGGTCCAGGTGGTGGTGCGGGCGGTGGTGCCGGGGGCGCGGGCTGTGGTCGTGCCCGTGTTTGTCCTCAGACTTGGCAGGTGCCCCGCGGGCCTCCTTGGCAGGGTCACACTTGTGGCTCCTCCGCGAGGGCACAGTGGCCACAGTGTGATTTTCCAGGCTGCCGGGCTCGCGGGCGTGCTGGCGGCTGTGCGAGTGGGAGTGCCTGCCCTCCTGGACAGCCAGCATGTCCAAGTGAGAGACGTGGTCGTGGCCCAGGTCCTCGTGACTGATCTCCACTACCTTTATCTCTCCCAGGCCCAAGTTTGTTAAGAGTTTCTCCAGACCGAAAAAGGATAATCTCCCGTTCTCACCATAACGATCAAAGAGTCTTTCGATATAGTATCTCTGTTCGTTTTCGGCGTCCTGCACGGAGAACCTGCTGGGCTCCGGCTCCGCCATGCCCCGGTGCTGTCTGTGCAGCTCCTCAGGGCCATGCTCGTGCTCTTCGTGGCAGTGGTTGCAGTGGTGGAAGATGAATGTCAGCAGGCAGATGAGGCAGAACTTCGTGTGCACGTGTACCTTCATTGCTGCTTCTCCTAGAGAGTCAAGAGACAGGCTTAGTGGACAGCTGGGCGCGTTCAAAGAATTCTCAGCTCTCGGGCGGTTACCAGTCCACGAGGGAAAGAAATGCCTCACCCTGCTTCTTCCATGGTCATGATCATTCTTTCCCTCCCAATTCCCTGCAAGAACAGTCCTCTTTAGCAGAGTGTGACGGGGCATACCCTGCAATTCCAGCTACTGGGGAGGCTGAGGCAGAAGACTGAGAGTCTGGGGCCAGGGTAGACTTGGTAAAACTCTTGAATCAAAATACGTAAAATGGTACAGGATATAATTGAGCACTTGTGTTCAATCCCCAGTGTTGTAAATAGGAGGGTGGGCTTTTAACCAATCATAACAGTGTACAGCCCTTCAAACTAATACTCAGTCTGCTGTGACCCTAAGTAAAACACTCAAGAGATTATATCCAACCTTTATTCAGGATTACTGATTCATTCGTATTATGAAGTTGGCTGATCTCTGCACGTGGAAGAACTAACTGGTCAGTAAAATAAGGGAAAAAATGTAAAAATGATAAAACGAATGAGAATCAGACAAAAACTCATTATTTATAAGTGGAAGAATTTGATATGCAGAAAATCTGAAAGAATCTCTAAAATTAATTTTGTACTGTTGGTGATGAGAACAAGTCTAAATTAAGTTCTATTTTTACATACCAGAAAAATTAGACAATGAAATGATGAACAGTACCACTTATAATAGCAAATAGAAAAGACTAAGCCTAACAGTAGATGCACAAGACCTTCATGTACAAAAGCAACACACATTAAAAGTCCTAAATAGGCGGCTATATCATTTTTATGAATGAATGAACTACAAATCCAAAACAATTCCAATCGAAGTTTCAAAAGTTATTTTATGAAAACTGCTGAGCTGGTTTTAGTATTTATGTGGAAAGCAGAAAGGGTCAAGAATGGCCAGTATACTCTTGAGGAGAAGAAGGATCACTTATTCTATTACTTATAAAGGCAGCGTGGTATTTAATACATGAACAAAACAGATCAAAGGAACAAAATAAAGTCCAAAGACAGCAAAGGATATTTGTGTCCTTGCTGCTTAGTCAAGTAGATTTCCATGGAGAAAGAAAAATAAAAAATATCCCCTACCAAAAAAATCAAGAACAGATACACTGTAAGCCTAAATCTGAGATAATAAATATTAAAACAATAAAGAATTGTGGGGCCGGAGGGTTAGCTCAGTGGTTCCGGCGTCTGCCTTGCAAGCGCAAGGACCTGAGTTCGATCCCCGGTAACCACATATAATGCTGGGCGTGGTGGCTCACGCCTGTCATCCCAGCACTCGGGAGGCAGAGACGGGAGGATTGCTGAGTTCGCGGCGGCTTGCCTGGGCACCATAGTGAGCTCAGGGCCAGCCTG